>PVJH01016557.1:0-51107 GCA_004026705.1 Nesogale talazaci
CTCTTGTGTTTACTAAAGCACTATCATCCAGATCAAATCACGCAGGAACCAGTGACATGGTGCAGTCTGTCTTCTAGCAGGCGACAGAAATGGCTTCTAATATGGCATGCCTGTCCTGTCCCCATGTCAAGAAGGCCATTCAGCTTTCACATATGAAAGTGATTTATGTACTTAAAAAAGAATATCCTTGGTGGTGCAAACAAATTACATTTCACATTTAATGAAAGGGCTATGCCCGGGGAGCTAAAGAAATGGGCTGGAACGGATGCCCTGTCCCACCTCATCGTCTCATGCGCTGTACGAGTCAGTTGTGCTGGAGGGCCTCCCATTCTACTCCCCACTCAAGAGTCGTCAGGGCTCTGGATACCTGGCTCCTGAGAAAGACGATGAGCTCTCAGAAGGCACCAGTCACATCTGAGCCTTCTTTGGAAACCTATACATTCCTTAGCATGGAAAATCAAATAAAGGACCAGACTGTCATATCCTACAGTAAAAAACTAAGCTATGCCTGCAACTGGTGTTACTTAACCCTTGTAATGGGGCCCAAACATTATACTTCTTAGGCAAGCAAATGCTACCCCTGGTGGCGTAGTGAGGATGTGTTTGGCTGCTAACAGTAACGCCAGCAATTTGAAGGCACCAGTGGCTCCTTGACAGAAAGTAAGACTCTCCATTCCTGTAAAGAGTTTCTGTCTCCGACACCCACAGGGACAGGTCGACCAGGTCCCGTAGCGTCACAGCGAGGCAGCATTGATTGACCGGATGGCAGTGGCGCTGGCTTGGGTCTTTAGAGGTAAGGAGTCCTGGTGACATAGGAGGTTAGGAGCCGGGCTGCTAAGCACAAGGTCAGCAATTTGAACCCACCCGCCATTCCATGGAAGAAAGACAGTACTGACCACTAGGGCTGTTTCCATGTGAAGTATTCTGCCCTGTGATCTCGGCAAACATCAAGCGATCTCAGGCTTCTAGACTTCCTCTTTACTCACTGGCTGGCCTGCATGGTCGACCCTGTCTAAGACACTACCATCCCAATGGTCTCCACCTATTGATGCTCACGCCCCTGTGTGAGCCCCGCCCATAGTGGGCCGGAGTTGATCTGGGGAACCCGTAGACTACGGTAGAAGTGATCACATGTCACTTCGTGGATTAGACTGAGAAGCCTGTGCTTTCCATTTTAGGAGAAATCTCAGTCATGGCATGGAGCACTTGCTCTGGGGAAAACACTTCACTAACAGCCCCACTGAGAGGCCCTCACAGCTCGAAGCACAATCGACAACCACCTGAGTGACTGGACAAGTAGGTCCCTCAGTCCCACTTGAGCCTTCAGGTCCAGATTGAGTGCACAGCACTGAAAACAGAACGCTCCTGCTAAGTTACTCCCAGACTCCTGATTCGCTGAAACTGTGGGAGATAATCAATAGGTGATTTATTTCCTCAAATTAAGCTAAGTTAAAAAAAAATTAAGCTAAGTTTTGTTACTCGGTACGAGCTAACTAATATGCATTAAAAAACCAATCCCCACTACCATGGACTCATGAAAGTGATCCAACAGAACATAACAGAACCGTCCCTTTGAGTTTCAAAAACTGTGTAACTTTTTTTTTGGTTTTTGAGGCATCACTGCCCTCTGGTGGTGGGAGTAGGAGGCCCAGCCTTGCTGCTGGATTTGAACCTCCAACCCAGTGGGCCGCAGTCCTGAGCACAACCACTATGCCACTGGGGCTCAGCCCAACTGTGTAACTTTTTTTGGGAGTAGAAAGCTTTGTCTTTCTCCTGTGGAGCGGCTGGTGGTTTTGAACTATTGGCCTTGCAGTTGTATCATCTTACCTAGATGATTACAATGTTTTTTTAGCTATTATTCCTACAAAAGCCTCATTCCTTTCCTCTAATCTATCCTTTACATTAATACCAGGGGAATCCTTCAAAACATGATTCTCTTCATGGGTCTTTCCTGCTCAAAAGCATTTAGTAGTTCCCCATTACTCGCGACAGGGTTATGTGTCTTTTTATTGTTGAATTATTAGAGTGTTAAAGCAGTTACTGAGATACGGTTCACATACCACACAATTCAATGGGTGAAAGGTATTAGAGGTATGCAACCATTACCACAATCAATTGTGCAACCTTGGCTTCATTTTTGTTCTTATTGTTATTAGTACCCTTTCCCCCCTCATGCCTTTCATAACTTACTGTCTATATAGATGTACCATCTTGGATTTCATAGAAAGAAAATCATGCTCCCTGAAAATACAACAACAACAAAATAAAACATGGAGAAACCTCACTCTAAAAGATAGAAGGGCTCTCTGCCGCAGAAGACGTTTAGGTGCAATCTGGGAGCTGGGAGGGTTTCCCTAGCCTGCAGAGCCCGAGGGCATGACTGACAGCATGCTGGTGTCCATCTATCTGGGTCAGGGTGACCTCATGGACATGGCTCGGCACTTCCAGCAGCACATGGACATTGACAGTCAGGAGCCCATGATCACCTGGATCCTACAGGTATACCACCAGGGGCCAGGTCCTGTCCCTGACCTTGGCAGAGCTGGCCATCTTGGGGAATCCGACTAGTGACGGCCTCTTTAACGATTACCGGCGGTTTCTGCAGGGCAGCAGCCAGCCGCTGCTTACCTGGATGCTGAGAGGCTGGCCAGCTTTTGCAAATTTCAGGGCCAGTGAGATGGACCTCCAGCCCTGGGCCCCACTGGAGGATGGCACGGCCCTGGTTCGAGAGCTGGGCATGCTCAGGACGCGCCCTCCACTTGGTACCCTGACGACATGGCCCTCAACCAGGATGTGCAAACTCCTGATGTTGTTGGGGCCTAAGTTGCTGCGGCCTCCGCTGCTGGTCATGGTGGCAGCTCAAGGCCTGATGGTGCTGGACGTGACAGAGGCTCTCCAGACCTGGACCTGAAGTCGCCTCCAAGACCCATCTGCAAGGAGCTCGTGGGCTGGCTGCTTGGCCATGGCATACTCCTTGGGGCAGGTAGAGAAACAGCCCACCTGCATGCTCCTAGAGAGGTGCCTCAAGGAGACCAGGCTCAGGCAAGGCCTGCCCAAGGGCCATCTCAGGAGTAGTTCCTGCCATCAACCTGGGCAGAGGACCCTCCCAAGTGCTCCCATGAAGTCCATGTACCCAGTACATAGGACACCCAGCTCCTGCCCTGCTGATGGCACGTGTGTGAAGGAAGAGGGATAAGCAATATATGGAACTAAGGAGGATGGGGGAGGGGGGCACCCTGACAGCCCTTAAGTATGTCCTCAACCCCACCACTGGGGATGGGTGGGCGAGTGGTGTCACCTGAGGGCAGCAAGCCTTCGAGAGGTGAGACAAGACGGCAGTTCACTTTGGCCAGTGTGGCATTGCCCTCCTTTCTTGCTATCTAGGCCCCTGTGACACTCCAGGCCAAGTGGAAACAACTCATGGAATTCTTGTCATAAAAATGTCACCTTAAGCACTTTTGCCCCTACTGTCTCCTGCTCCAAGGTAATGTGTCCCCCACCCCCCAGGAGTGGAACCCTGGTTGCCCTCTCCTTGGCACTAGAGGCATGTGTAGAAGTGACAGTAATGCCACTCTTGGGTGGGGGGCAGCTCACAATGACCACCTGTCTTGTTCATCTTTTTCTACATTAAAAGCTTGTGCCTAAACTCCTTAAAAAGAAGAAAACAGAATAGAAACTAGAACAAATTAAAACTGGGCTAAAAAGTAAAACAAATAATATATTTTTATGAAAATATATTTATGTATTCTATATAGTTTTATATATTCTTTATCAGACATATCATTTGTGTGGTGGCCATGTGTTTATGTTAATTTCATGATTGAGATGTAGGGGTGGAGTCTGGTCTGTTAATCTGGAGATAGTCACTGAGTAGCCAATGAGGCCTCTGTGTGGGCATGGCTTTCTCCTGAGACTTCTAGGAAATCTCGCGATATTTCCCTCGTGGAGATGAGACGCTATCTCCCCAGTTGTTGGGAGTTAGTCTCAGAGACAACAAACTACAGACAAGATGGCAGCATCTGAAGAGCTGGAGGAGCCAGAGGAGAATCCACATAGCCTTACCCTGATGGGACCAGACCTCTGAAGCTGGAGAAGCCACGTGGAGACCCCTGCCAGCACTGAGTTGCTTCTATCACCACTGGATGCTGTTGATGGACCTTGAGCCCTGGAAGCAAGGAGCCATGGGGAGACCCATGCCAGCGCCGGGACTCTGCACCCACTGGCCTGTGACTTCGTGAGTCGAAAGGAGACGTTATACACTGGTATCGGGCAAACAGGCTAATATCGGACTTATGACTTTGTACTGGACTGGATTGGGGTGCTTTCTTAATGTCCTATTCCTCTTATATATAAACTGTACACTTATAGGCACATGCTTATCTACAGAATTTGTTTCTCTAGTTTACCCAAACTAACACAATTTGCAAATCTCTTCTCATTCCATAGGTTGTCCTTTTCACTTCTTTGATAATGACCTTTGTAAATTTGGCAGGTAGAGGTCTCTATCTCTGACTTCTCAAGGGGAGATATAATCACCTTCAGCTGTTAAAAGCCCTAAAGCTCATCCCTACAAGGCAGAGGTCAGAAATGCTTTCTCCCTCCAGCCTCCTCCCTGAAGCCAGTTAACACTCACATCCTCCCCACAGCGCTTTCTGTTTCTCTGCAGGGTTTGAGAAACCGCAAACCTGACTCACTGCCATTGAGCCGACAGCGACTCATCGTGACCACTCTCCAGGACCGATTGGAACTGCTGCTGAGGGTTTCTGAGTCTGCAAATCTTTGGAGGAGCAGAAAGCCTCATTTTCTCCCATGCATGCATGCTAGCTGAGTGGGGTGTCCTGGGCACGCCCTGCTGGAGTTCAAGGACTTTGTAACACTTTCCTGTGCAATGTAGACGCTGAGCCAAGGAGGCGAAGTACATGTTTACACTCCCAGCGTCTTGAGGTTTTAGTTCTTAGGTTTGATCCATGTTTACTTAATTTTTGGATACGATGCTCAGTAGGGGTCTGGCTTCTTTTTTTTTTTTTTTTTTGCATGTACATGTGCAGTCATCTTCTGCTAACTATTAGGGTAAAACGAAAACTCTGAAACATGTCATGCAATGTTTTCATGATCTGACTTCTGCCTGCTTCTTGAGTGATCTATACCTCATGGCCTATCAACTTAAACTACAGAATAATTCCCCAAATAGGCTACATATTTGTCTGTCTCAAATATCCTATTTATACTGGTCCCTTTGCCTAGAATGTCTTCACTTGGTCAGGCTAGTACTTTTCCAAGATGCAGTTAAAGTATAACTATATATGTACATATATATAGTGTATGGGGGGCATGTATGAGACCATGGGTGGTGCAAATGCTTAACGTGCTCAGTTGATAACTGCAAGGTTGAAGGTTGGAGTCCCCTAGAGGATCTTCAAAACAAAGGCTAGAGATGCATCTCCCCAAAGCCAGCCACATGGCAAACACGAGGTTGAGGGGTGTGTGTGTGTGTGTGTGTTTATTTAATCATATCTTTTTTAGCTATAAAGCATAATGCCTGACTTTTAATTTAACTTAAATTGCCTGACATTTAATTTTTTTGAGGACTTGTTATGTTTGAGGCACTGATTTTGTACATTAAGAGAAACAAAGTAAATTAAAGAAACAAGGTTGCTAACCTTAGAAAGAAGCTTAGGACCTCTCCAAACATCATTCTCAAAACATTTGCTTTCTACCTGAGTCCTGGTATCAACTCCTCATTTTTAATAGCAAATGATTTTATATGTTACAATTTGTCTGCTCATTGACTCCAAATCTTATATTTGAGGGATATATTTGTTTTTGTTAATATCTATGATAAATCTGTAAGGAAACAACTCTGTTTCGCTGAATCCACAGGCAACTCTCCCCGAATGTACCAAAAAAGACCCCCCAGAGCAAAAGCTCTCTCGCAACAGAGGCAAATCTCAGGAACAAATGTCATGACTCCTTGGCAACGAACAATGATGCCTATCTGTAGTTTCAAGATTCTAGATTCAGAAAACATGAGATTCAGTGTTAGGAACTTCTAAACTTGGATTATGCTAGCCTCTCATTCCACTCCTAGTTTAGCTAAAATCCGCTGTCACCCAGCAGATTCCGACCCATAGCGACCCTACACGGGGTCCCTAAGGCTGTGAACCTTCATGGGAGCAGAGCTCATTCCTCTCCCGCGGAGTGCCTGGTGTTGGCTTGAACCACAGACCTTGGGGTTAGCAGTCTAACGCTTACCCAACACCACCACTGGTGCTCCTTCCCTAGCTGACAAATGGGTTAAGCAACAACAACAAAATGAACCCGCAAGTGCTCAGGGGAGTGCATGCGTGACCCTCCACCGAAAGTCATGATAGCATTCCCTGGTGTTTTCACAGTTGGTATCATTGCGTGAGAGAATACACAGAGGAGTTGAACTTGGGCACACAGGGCAATTCTTTTGAAAAACAGAAATCTGAGATTATGTAAAATGGCTTAATTTTCAAAAAAACGTATGGTTCCTGAGTTCTGGGTACAAAGATAAATCCATTTGGAGGAGTTTAGAATGTGTAAGTAAAGAAACAACTTGGATTTGAGAGGGTTAGCAGGAAGCTCTAACAATTTTGTTGGCACAGATCGAGGCTTTCTTCTCATTTTTAGTAGTTGAAAGGCAAGCCATCTGCTGGAGCAGAAACAGATCCTTGTCACAGAGGGGAGAGGGAAAGGGAATTCACTGAAAGCTGGGACTCAGAAGGTCAGTTAGGTCAGGGGACCTCAAAAATGGGCCCTGTTGGGTCAAGGAAAAGACTCATAGCTTAAGAAGATGCACTGTCAACCGATCTCATCTAAACAAACCTCTGGGGGCTTGTTAAGTTTCCCATAAAGAGTTAAATCAAATATGAAAACGCCAATTGGTCACACACAAAATGACTTGTGCAACTGCCAATAAATTTTGGCTTGCCACTAAGTATTCCTGGTACATATAGGCAGCTCGACAGCTAATTCTCATCTTTCATTAAAAAAAAAAATCTATTTTCAGGTTAACTTTGTACAAGAGGATTCAGAAGAAGCTGGGCTATGTGGGGGCAGACTAATGGACACTGATGCCTGGCAGAAAAGAGGAAGGGAACTAACCAGAGGAAAGGAGAGAGGCACGAAACACCCAGGAGAGAGGAGTTCCCGTGAATTTCAAACCTGGCAACAATTTCCTGACACAAACCCAGCACAGAGCCCTTACCCTTGAGTCAGGTGAGCTAAAGCAGCAGGTGAGCGGTGGTTACAGCACGTGGGGGTTGTGGGGCCACCGAGTCACTGCCACAGATGGCCACCTCGTGAGTGCCGAGAAGGACTCCACGGGGTTCTCGGGTGACCAGTCAGAAGCAGCTCACCAGGTCTATATTCCCAGGAGCTCTGGGTAGGTTTGAACAGCCAACCTCTCAGCAAAGAGTTGGACGTTTAACTGTTTGTGCCATCCAGTTCCCTAAATGTGGTCAGTGTCAGGAAAGATGATTCAAGGGCCTCTGGAAGTACTCAAGTGGCCCCCAGGAAGTGCTTCTCAGGGGTGAGAGAGGCTTTCACAGGTAGATCCCAAGGAGAGATGAGGGCAGGGCATCCGGGCAGCTTGCAGCATCCCATTTTCTGTCTCCCTTTCTCACTGACCAGCTTTCACTTATGCATGAGGCAACTGGAAAAGCCATGTCTTGTATAAGGTGGACCTTGCCCATCAAAAGATATTACTTGCTTCTTAAAACCTTTTAAGAGGTCTTTTGTGGGTTGAGCCCGGTGGCATAGTGGTTGTGCGCGGGACTGCGGCCCACTGGGACGGAGGGTCAATTCCAGCAGTGGGGCTGGGCCTCCTACTCCCACTGCCGGAGAGCAGTGATGCCCCCCAAAAATAAATAAATAAAAATTAAATTAAATTAAATTAAAAAAAAAAAGAGGTCTTTTGCAGGGAAATTTTCCAGTGCATTGTTTGGTTTTCTTGTCTGCTGTTTCTATGGATGCTGACTGTTTGTCTAAGTGAACCATTGGTGACTTCGATTTTTCTCCATTTATCGTGATCCAGTTGTGAATAGTCTCCTTTTTAATATGACGGATATAGAGTTAAGGAGCTCTGGTGGTGTTGTGGTTACACATTGAGCTACTAACCCCAACATGCAACATTTGCAACCACCAGCCACTTGTCAGACAAACATCGGGCTTTCTACTCCTGAAGACGCAGTCTTGGACACCCGTCAGGATGGCTTTACCCTGCCCTAACAGGGTTGCGACGAGTTGGCATCGAGCTCGATGGCAGGGAGAGATACAAAGTGGATAACTTGGCAATGAAGCACTTGTAAAATAAACTAATTAACCTAGATTCCAAGTACTATGGGTAGAACAGTTTGGTTGGATCCTAGGCTTTAATGCATTTGGATTGTATTCCGCAGACAATGAACCGCCACTGCTGGGTTCTGAGACAGGCACTGACATGATACGAGCCATGTATAAGGATTCCTCACTTTGATAACAGAGGACAGAGCAAATTGTAGCAACGACCCAAAGGAGCAGGGAAACAAAAAAGCACCGCCAAACTCACAGCTGAGTGGATAAGTCACAGAGACGCCAGAGGACAGGGCAGAACTGTCACTCTGGGCACGCTAACTCTTCACAGGAGCAGAAAGCCTCCTCTTTGTCCCATGCCAACCACTGACCCTGTGGTTGGCAGTCCAACGTGTAACGGCGACATCACCAGGGTACCTCGGGAGTAATTAAGGTGGGAACATGATTGAGAGAAACCAGTTAGGATACTACTGCAACAATCTGGACAGAAGGTTAACCTCAGTAACCCAAAGCATGGCCAAGGCAAAGCTAAAAACAGGGGCAATCAGTGGAAGCGGGAGGCACAGCCACTCTCCGTCCCAGATCCTTATTGGATATTGCTAGCTCGCCGCAGACTGCAAGCACTCTGTGGACTGCAAAAGCCTGGGGGTGGTGAATGAGACGAAATCTCAGGGAACCCTGTGGGAATGAGAACGGACCCTACCTGATGAGGGAGGCCGTGGCTGGTACCTACAAAGAAGCGAATGAAGAGGAAAGAAAACACTGAATTTACGAGTCAAGAATTATTTACTGGCACTTTGTTCCATGAGTTACCCCCCAAATCCCCTGATGGCCATCTTAAATTCAAGCACACTCCTCCCTGTTTTCCCAGTTTCTTTCACCTGCAGTACTCGCCACTGGGGAGTCCTGGGGAGTGGGTACAGCACTCGGCTGCTGACCAAAAGCTGGACTGGTCCTTCCGCTTTCTGGTTTCAAAATCATGGAATCAGCTTTTACTTCTCCCTCCTTCATAAACCACCAGGTGCCAAGTGCTATAAATTTCTCCTTTGAAGTTTCTCTTTCTCTCCACTCCAAGCCTTTAACCAACCCCCCGCCCCCCCCCCAAAAAAAACTGTGCAGCACCTCCAGCTTCTCTCTGTTGCAATTTGCATTATGCTTCCTCCCAGTGATTTTCTCTCCATTTTTTTCTATTTACTGACAACAGCCAGACCAATGATCTCCTAATAGAACTTTCACCGTATTACATGAAGGGGCTTCAGTAAGCATGTGGGGAAATGAAATTTTAAAATAAAGGAATTTTTTTTCAAATCCCCTCATGTAGACAGCTTAAAGGCACTGCCAGAACTCATCAATGATTGCCATCATCAGGCTGCAACCCAAGCAACAAACCCCTGAGTCCTCGTATCCCCTCAACATGAGCCTGCTCCCAGACGTCTCATTCAATCCAACTTAGCATGTATAAATACAGCCACAAGCTGCTACTGTGCATTTGTCCACCCCATAGTCTTCACTTTGAAAAGTCTTAGAAAAATCTGAACGCACCTAGTGAAAACACCATATTTCAAAGCATCCCGTAATGCTGGGCTTCAGCATGTGCACAGTGTATGTCAATGAGCTACATGCACCTAAAAGTCTACTAAACTCTCTCTAGAAAACTTTCCTTTCCTGGGAGATGTTAATATGCCTTCTTCCCCGTTTTTCCCATGGAGCTCCTTTGTGATCATCTGGGTGTTAGCATTCTTAAAGTGCTTCACCAACACCAGCAACTGGACTGGTTTATTGTGCCTCAGGACTGTGAATTTCTTTTTCTTTTTCATTCTCTCTCCCTCTTTTCCTTTCTTTCTCTCTCTCTCTCTCTAGATATATATATCATATATATATATATATATATATGAATAAAACCAGCCAACAAGCTAGCTAGCTAACTAAAACCCAATTTATTTAAGCCAAATTTTAGTTAGGGTTTCTGCAACTTGTAGCTGAATGACACCCTTTATTTAAACATTTAATCTTTCCTTATATTTAGATTCTAAGTATTCTGTACAGTCTAGTGGTTCAAATTTTATCTCCCAGGGTGCCAAATATTTAGTCACGGAGATTTTATTATCTATTATTTCCTTATGTGTGAATCTAAACTTATAGCACTGGGAATTTATAACTAACCACTACCTAACTGATTTCTATTTTAAAATTTTTTTTCTATGCTTAAAAATGATGCAGTTTTTAAAAAAATAAATAAAAATGATGCAGTTTCTGGTTTACAATGAAGACAAACCATGCTGCTGTTGATCAGGCTTATCTGGTATTTTAAAATCCATAAGGGCGCAATGAGCTTACAAATGGGATCTGAAGAAGGGAGTGGCATTTCCTCCCTTCACTGACTGTCTTCTCACCAGACTACTGTGAAGTCCACGCCCCAGATGCGTCTTTATGAAGATCTTCACATTGCAGCTGGTATGCTGCTAGGTGCCCTCGAGTCAATACTGGCTCACAGCCACCCTCCACGCCACACCCAAACACTGCCCAGTCCTGCCCTGGGCTCACAATGCCTCTAGGTTGGGTCCCCCTGCTTCAGCCACTGGGTCCATCTCTATTGTGAGTCCCTTCCAACCTGAGGGGCTCATCCTCTGGCATGATACTGGGCAATCTACTGCTGTGTCTTACAAGGTAAATATTTGGAAGTGGACCACCTCTTCCTTCTTGGTCTGCCTGAGTCTCGAAGCTCTGCTGAAACCTGTCCTCTGTGGGCGACCCTGCTGGTGTCTGGAATGCTCGTGGCCTAGCTTTCTGCATCACAGCAGTATGAAACCACCGCAGTGTGGCAAACAGGTACGTGGGGGTAGTCAGTACCGTGAAGGTGCGTTCTTGCCGCCTTACTTGAATACATCTGTGTGCACTTTGCGTTTCGAAGCCCAGGTGGCTGTGATGGGCTGGGCTGTTTAAGCAGCAGGTTGGCAGCTAAGACCTTCCAGTCACTCCCTGGGACTCTACTCCACTAAGACCTCAGAAGCCCTACATAGGCTTGGAGTTGGAAGTGACTCAATGCCAGTGGCTTTGGGGTTTAAACATTTTGAGGGAGGAAAAGCTATTCTGCAGATAAACAGTGTGATTTTTCACCTTTTCTTAGCAGAATTCTCTCGATATGGGAATTTTATATATAACTGGCAAGTAAGATGATGAGAATGAACATTCACCATAAAGACTCCCCTCCACACACCTGCCTGTCACACTGCGGTGGTTGCATATTGCTGTGATACAGAAAGCTAGGCCACGGCTATTTCAAATACCAGCAGGGTTTCCCATGGTCCTGGGAGTGCCCCCCGGTTCTTAACCAATCCATAAACCTCGTCTCTTTTATGTACCAACATTCTGCTTTTATTTAAACCACTAGATTTACTTTGTTGCTTCCTCCCCTTCTGTTATGCTCTAACTAAAAATGTATTTCATGTGCTGGCAAAGGTAATGGCATACCACTGCTACTAAGTTTCTCTAGACTTTATTTACATGGAAAGTGTTTTAAGAGAGAATATAATTACAGCTGAGCCTTGTAGTCATTGTTCACCTACTTGGTCCTTTAAGAGTTAGAGGCTGGGATTTGGGTACCAGCTCTGTTTGTTTTTATGACCCGAGTACCACAGTAAATTAAATAATATGACCTACAAAGGAAAGGGGGCTAGCCAAAGCAAATCAATGTATGTGCTGGCCTAATAATGACCTCTGCTGAGGGCTGTGTTCCTTCCTTGATGAAAGATGTCTGCACGGTAGCTACCATAAAAAAATTAAATTAAAAAAAAAGCCCTTTCTTATACTCTATATTGTTGAGCTACCGGTATACCTCAAGGCTGATGGAAAGGAAGTGAACAATTTTACCACAACATAAGCAGAAATAACTAAAGTATGTTGACTTATAGTACAAGTAGAACTTCCAGAATTCTTTAAAAAAAAAAACAGCAATCAATTTTCATTCATTATCCATAGTTCTGCCAATCATGGAATCATTTATAAGACCATTTTCAAAGCACACTTAGTATTTCCTTCGCGACAGTAATCTTCGGTTGGGGGTGGTCCTCCCTAGCCAAAGGTTGGTTTTTTCTCACAGTACTAGCATGTTTTCACTCTTTTTTTTTTTTCATGTTTTTTTTTTGGGGGGGGGTGGGGGGCATCACTGCCCTCTGGTGGTGGGAGTAGGAGGCCCAGCCTTTGCTCCGTGGAGCTGGAATCGAACCTCCATCCCAGTGGGCCGCAGTCCCGCGCACAACCACTGCGCCACCGGGGCTCAGCCCTTGTTTTCACTCTTATAGATGAGGAAGACTAAATAACAAAGGGAATGCAAAATGAAGACTAAATTACCAAGATAAAGACAAAAACAAACCACACGAAGAACATAGAAGGCAACGATTGGTAACTTTTCAATGGTGTAGATTTCACACACACATCCTACGGAGACTGTTCACTCTTAAAGTTTTTATACCCACAGCTCGAAGCCCCAAAGGAGAATCATGAATAACATTAGAGTTTACGACCAGGCATCTGGGCTGAGCCCTGGTGGTGTAAGTGGTTGAGTGCGGGACTGCGGCCCGCAGGCTTGGCGGTTCAAATCCAGTGGCTGCTCTCAGGAGCAGCGCTGGGTAGCTCCCACGACCACTAGAGGGCAGAGATGCCCCCACCCACCCCCCAAAAAAGACCAGGCATTTACTGAAGCATTTTACTACTTTACTAACATTGGCGATTCAAGTTCTTCTTCCCAAACATCCCACCCTACCCAGTGTACTGCAGGAACCAGCAACTCAACATGATCTGACTCCCTGACTTTTGCCATCACTCCAAAAATCTACAAAATCCAGTAGGTCAGAAAAGTATATCACATCCACAGTTTGTTTTTCTTCCCTGGCTTTATGAAGCTTTTGTACTCAGAAGTTACAAAAATATATTTTATTCCATTTACTCAAACCCCTCAGGATTAAAATTCGGATACTTACTGGGGATGTCTTTGCAATGTCAGTCAACAGGTGCCTACCATTTTCTTGCCTACTTTACTCTTCAGATTATCAATTAAAGAGTTATTGTATGACTTGGTGGGTAAAAATACCTATAAAGCCAATGAAATATAGTACTGAGTCTTCCTATATGTCAATTTTTGTTTTCAAAACAGTTGTTGAAAAGGAGGTTGGTAAGGTCAATGCACTCTTCATTATGCCCACTGCAGTAGAAAGGCAACCTAGTAGTATACACATTAATTATTTTACAGTGACTAACCAGCTTGTTAATTGGTTTCAAGCACAGAAAAAGAAAAATTTTAATAGGAAAACATTTCAGGAATATGACTAAATATTTCAAATTAAAAGTAACACCTCATAAATAAATCCTCTAAGAAACATTCCCTTAAAGCTATTTCCCTAATTAATATTTTCAAAGGAACATATACATCAGAAGAAAAAACTCTTTTCATATGGCCACAAAGTAATGAATGACCACATAACATTTACATTTTTTATCCTTTCATTCAACATGTACGTAACAAATTCAAAGTACTGTAGTACACTATAGGAGAGGGATTCTCAATTAAGGTGAATCGAAGGATATGGAGTTTGAGTATAAACTCTATCTTAAACTCTGGAGTCTCAAATAGTTTTTAATAGTCACTTATCTGTCTTTAATATTAAGATAATAATAAATGGTGAACCAAAATATATTTTATACAATATATTTAAGTAAATGGCACAAATTATTGTCTGCATTCTTGATATGTTCATCTGTAAAATGAAGATAATGCATTCTGACAATATTAGTATGGGTATAAGTGCCTCATCTTTAACCAGTTTCCAAGAAACATACAGATAGGGGTGCAGGGGATACACAGTAGGAAATAGCAAACACAGTCAACAAGATTCCTGGGCTCCAGATCTAAGAAGCACACCAGCCTGTGTGACCTTGAGGAGTACAAGGGAGCAGGTATCAGGGACCAGCAAATAAAAAAATCATATCATTGCGTGCCCAGATTTCTGATATGACTGCTGAAGACAAATGTGTGCATAAGCAAAGGTGGTGAAGAAAGCTGATGGTGCCCGGTTATTAAAAGATAGAGTGTCTGGGGTCTTAAAGACTTGAAGGTAAACAAGCAGCCATCTAGCTCAGAAGCAACAAAGTTCACATGGAAGAAGCACACCAGCCTGTGTGATTACAAGGCGTTGAAGGGATCCAGTATCAGGCATCAAAGAACTAAAGATCATATCATTGTGAATGAGGGGAATTACAGATTGAGGACCCAAAGCCCATTTGTAGGTAACAGACATTCCCTTACAGAAGGGTCGTGTGGAGGAGATGAGCCAGTCAGGGTGCAGGGTAGCAATGATGAAACATACAACTTTCCTCTAGTTCTTCAATGCTTTCTCTCCCTCCCCCACCCCCACTATCACGATCCCTATTCTACCTTACAAATCCAGCTAGACCAGAGGATGTACACTGGTACAGATAGGAACTGGAAACACAGGGAATCCAGGACAGATGATCCCTTCAGAACCAGTGGTGAGAAAGGCAATAACAGGAGGGTGGAAGGAAGGTAGGGTAGAAAGGGGGAATCAATTATAAGGATCTATATGTAATCTCCTCCTTGGGGGTGCAGACAACAGGGAAATGGGTGAAGGGAGACATCAGATAGTGTAAGATATGACAAAATAATAATAATGTATAAATTATCAAGGGTTCATGAAAGAGGGAGAGTGGGGATGGAGGGGCAGAATGAGGAGCTGATACCAAGGACTTAAGTAGAAAGCAAATGTTTTGAGAACGATGAGGGCAACAAATATACAAATATGCTTGACATACAATGGATGGAGGTATGGATTGCGATAAGAGTTGTATGAGCCCCCAATAAAATGTTTTTTTAAATTTTCCCAAAGAAAGGTGATCTACATATAGCCCTCTCCCAGGGGGATGGGCATCAAAAAAGTGGGTGACGGGAGACATTGGTCTGTGTACGACAAGAAATAATAATAATTTATAAACTTTCCAATTACACATATTTAGTAAGTAGCAGATTTAGGATTAGAATCCAGTGAAAAAGGCATTTTTCTAGAGCAACAAGAAGAAAGGCAGAGTTTATGAGTGTAGAAACAGCTGGACTGGTGAAATTGGTAGTGGAAAGATGAGGTAGCTTCTTCAACCTTCATGAGGAAGTATAGGAAAGGGAAGGGAAAAATTAAGCTGATACCAAGGGCTCAAGTAGAAAGCAAATGTTTTCAGAATGATATTGGCAACAAATATACAAATGTGTTGGATGGAATGGATGAATTATGGATTGTGATAAGAATTGTATGAGTCCCCAATAAAATGATTTAAAAAAAATTCCTGGACTCATAGCAGAGGAAAAACTGTCAAAGCTGACAGTAAAGGAGTTAGATCTCAGAAGAAAATCAGGTAAGCCATGAGATGAGAAAAGGCTACAAAATATTTCACATGCAGTGGTCAAAATGTATACTGCAGGAACTGACTACAAAAGGATATGAGGAAACTTTGTAAATCAATGAAAACATTTTTTTATCATGAATAAGATAGTAGCTTCACAACATTTGCCAATACTCATTAAACTGGACACATAAAACAGGTAAATGTTATTGTTATGTACATTGAGTTTCCAGTTTTATCGTTATGTACATTATCTCAAATCTGATTAAAAAAATATGTAAGTCGGGCTGAGCCCCAGTGGCGTAGTGGTTGTGCGCGGGAATGTGGCCCACTGGGATTGAGGTTCAATTCCAGCTCCACGGAGCAAAGGCTGGGCCTCCTACTTCCACCACCTGAGGGCAGTGATGCCTCCCCCCCCAAAAAATATGTAAGTCATTAAACTTAAACACAAAAACACACAGGACAAACAAACAGGCTGAGGAGCTGATCTTGATTAAAGGAGCCTAAATGAAGGGAATGTTTAATCTTTACATGTTTGTACAAGTTATCGAGAACATTTGGAGAGCAAATGTGAAAACTTGAATATGGGCTATAAATTTAACTATAGAGTCAATGTTAAACTTTCTAAAAGTTTAAAAATCATTTTGTTATGGTTTTGTAGAAGAGTGTTTTTTGCCTAGAGATGCATGCGCAAGTACTTAGGGGTGAAGTGTCGAGATGTCTGCCGTGTACTTCCAAAGGTTTAGAAGAAAATGCACATGAGTACATATGGACATATCTATGAGACCCACAAATAAAGAGAAAACATGGAAAATGGTAATTGGTTCAATCTAGGTAAAGGGTCACCATATGCTCATATGTTATACTCATCTTTCAACTTTTCTGCAGATTTTTTTTTTTTTTTAATAAATATTTGCAGGTTGAAAGAGGACAGGGAGCTGAGCCCCGGTGGCGTAAGTGGTTGAGTGCGGGCCTGCGGGCTTTGCAGTTCAAGTCCAGCGACAGCTCTCAGGAGCAGCGATGGATAAATCCCACGACCACCAGAGGGCGGTGATGCCAAAAAAAAAAAACAACAGAAAAAGGAGGGGGGCGAGGGACAGAGTAGCCAGTCGTGATGTAGTAAGATGTTGTCAGGTAAGATGAGAATGGAGACAGGACTGGGCTTTGTGAAGATACTGGTCAGTGATGAATGTTCCTTTTACAAGAGTATTTCAGTGGAATGAAGAAGACAAAGGCTTCAATAAAGTGAAGAGAGGAGAGGTTGAGGAAAAAGAAGTCGAGGTGGTGATCACAAGAAACCCTTTCAAGAGTTTTGCTACAGACGAGCAGAGAAGTTGGATGTGGTACCACAAAGTTCCTCCACCTCCAACCTCCACCCCCCAAACCAAAGATGTTACGGCACTTTGTATGTGGAAGGGAATGATTCAATCGAGAAGAAATTGATCAAGTGGGGGGGGAAGAAGATAATTTCAGAAACGAGGAAACATGGACCTTGATGATGATGATGACAATCAGAGTTAACGTAGAAGTTAACACCCCCAAAGCATTTTCACTCATTTGATTTATAAGCCAACCGTAAAACCAAAGCCAAATTCACTGCCATGCAGTTGACCCCTGCATGGGACGGGGATGAGCTCCCCTTTGAGTTTCCTGCCTGACTGCATTTCTTTACAGGAGTAGAGCGCCCCCTTGCAGTCAGCAGCCTAAACGAGTAACCCCTACGCCCCCAGAGCACCTTCACCACCTCTGAAAGGAGGGCACTATTAGAAATATCTGTCTTTGCAAATGGGAAAGCTGAAGGATGGAAAAATTAATTAACTTTTCCAATTACACGTATTTAGTAAGTAGCAGATCTAGGATTAGAACTCAGTGGAAGAGAGATTTTTCTAGAGCAAAAAGAAGAAAGGCAGAGTTTACGAGTGTAGATACAGCTGGGCTGGTGAAATTGGTAGTGGAAAGATGAGGTAGCCTCTTCTCTGATGACATCTATTTCCTCAGTGTAGCAATTGGTGAGTTCATCAGTTAAGGGGGTGAGAAGAGATTTGGAGACATGAGAAAAGAAGGTGAGAGGTTCTTGTTCCAGAGAGCGGGAAAGTGAGTTTACTAGTATTGACTGCCTTTTTTTAATTAATGGTCATAAATTTTAAGTGACTCTACTTGTCCTGGCTGAATAATATTGTCCAGCAACGTTAGCTGTTTGAGAGTAGACATAATACAAGCAGACAGTTTGGTCGGTCAAACCACTATGAGTTTTGCCAAACAAATAGGACTGAAGAAGAAAAGCTCTAGGTAGGAAAGGGGGTTTGGCAGGCAGTGGTAATAGTGGTTCGTGCAATTGAGGTTAGGTAAGGAGAAGTACGGGGGCTTCAAAAAGTTTGTGGAAAATGGAATAAAAAGAGAACTAAAATTTTCTACAATTTTCTTTGAAGCTCCCTCACATGTGGCCTAAAGATGTAATAGATGCTGGAAAGGAGCACTCTCAAAGGATTGGAGATTTGGGATGTTAGAAAATAGTTGGAGGGCGGGTAGCAGAGTCAGAGAGTTAGAACAAGAAGTTGGGAAGAAAAAAATCCAGCTGTAATTTGGGAGTGAGGAAAAGGGAAGACTGAAGAGTCATCAATACGTATTGAACTAGGGTACTGGCAAAGAATGCAAGCAAAAAGAACAAACAAGTCTGCTTTGGAAAAACTACAGGCAGAATGCTCCTTAGAAGCAAGGCTGGTGACACTTCATCTCGCACACTTTGGACAGGTTCTCTGGAAAGAGCAGTCCCTGGAGAAGGCTGTCTGGCGTGGTGCAGCAGAGGGCGGTGAGATAAAAGAGGATCTTAGAAGAGCTAGGTTGACACCGTGACTAGCAATGGGCTCAAACATAAGAACCACTGGGAGGTTGGCACACGGCTGGGCAGTGTTTCCTTCTGCTGTGCAAAGGGTCGCTACGACTCAGAACTCCCTCGGTGGCACCAACAACCTGGGAGGTATTCGCAGTGCAAGAGGTGAAGGGGCTACTCAGAGAAAAGGCTGGGAAGGAAGCCCAGGATTAGATACATAGTAAAAAACTCAAAACTTTTTAAACTTGAATGTAAAACAGAAAAAACGATAACCAACCTCTAATTATTATATTTTCCAAATCTATACGGGGCTCATCGTAAAAAAAAATTAATCCCTTGGCCAAAATACGCCAAGTCAAACAGCATTGTATTGTTTTTGGCTTAATATACATGGGTAGCTCACTGTTACAAAATAAAACCACGTCGTCTCATGCTAAAAAAGTCAGTAGTAGAAAGAAATCAAATGAATTTTGTCTTGATGGAACTTAGAAAATAGTCCTTCTGAGAATGACCTTGCCAGGAGTTAAAAGTATTCCAGTTTAAGCCGAGAAACCTAGGTACTCAGAGAATGGGAATAAAAGATTTCCTAAACAAATGATTTGTGTTAGTCTGGGTAAACGAGAGAAACAAATCCATAGATATGCATATGGCTTTAAGAGTACGGTTTATATACAAGAGGAATGGAACATTGAGAAAGCATCCCAACTAGTCCAGTTCAAAGTCATAAGTCCGATATTAGCCCATATGCCCAATACCAGGCTATAACGTCTATAACATCTCCTTCCAACTCACGAAGTCACAGGCCTGTGGATGCAGAGTCCCAGCGTCAGCAGGGGTCTCCCCATGGCTCCTCGCTTCCGGGGCTCAGGGTCCATCAACAGCAGCCAGTGGTGGTAAAAGCAACTCAGGCTGGCAGGGCTCTCCATGTGGATTCTCCAGCTTCAGAGGTCTGGTTCCATCAGGGTGAGTGGCTTCTCCACTGGCTCCTTCAGCTCCTCGGATGCTGCCACCTTGTCTTGTCTGTAGTTCGGTGTCTCTGAGATTAACTCCTAACAACTGGGGAGATAACTTCTCATCTCCACCAGGGAAATATCGTGAGATTTCCCAGAAGTCTCAGGAGAAAGCCATGCCCACACGGAGGTCTCATTGGCTACTCAATGGCTATCTCCAAATTAACAGGCTAGACTCTACTCTTACATCTCAATCATGAAATTAACATAAGCACATGACCACCACATGCTTGAAAGATAATACATGGTCTTTCTTGAGGAAGTACTGTGACTATTCCAAGAATAGCTTCCTTTGCCAAATGAAGATTCTTTTCTTTACATTTTATTTTCTCCTTAAATTTATTCTGAGTCGTCTTCACAAGACTAACGAAGAGTCTTAGTTCTCTTTTTTTTTTTTTTGGTTTTTGGGGCATCACTGCCCTCTGGTGGTGGGAGTAGGAGGCCCAGCCTTGCTGCTGGATTTGAACCTGCAACCCAGTGGGCCGCAGTGCCGCGTACAACCACTACGCCACCGAGACTCAGCCTAGTTCTCTTATATTTTAACAAAAGAATATTTATATTGTAAGTCTATAAAGATGCCGCTTAAGAATTCTTACTAAACTATCAACATCTTGTTGCTGTTGGGTTCTGTCAAGTCAGTGCCAACTCAGTGACCCAGGCAGAACAGAAGAGAACAGAACACAGCCCAGTCCCAGGGCCATCCTCCATCGCAGGCCCCTGTCAATCAGTCTCACCAAGGGCTTTCCTCTTCCGAGCTGACCCTCTTCTTGACAGAGCATGATGTTCTTTTCCAGGGACTGGTCTCTCCTGAGAACATGTTCAAAGAACACGAGATGAAGTCTCGCCATTCTTGCTTCAAAGGAAAACTTTGACAACCTCTTCCCAGAGGTCTTTGTTCTTTTGGCAGTCCATGGTACGATCAATATTCTTCACAAGCACTATAACTCAAATGCTTCATTTCATCTTCTTCAGTCTTCTTTATGTAACGTCCAACTTATACCTGCATGTGAATTGATATGCAAAGGGCACAACCTTGATCGTGGAAAATGAGGAGGACTTAAAGCGCTTGCTGGTAAAGATCAAGGACTGTAGCCTACGATATGGATTGCAACTCAATGTAAAGAGAGCTTCACAAATGGGTTACGAGGTAACATCATAATAAATGGAAAAAATTGATGTTGTTCAAGGCTTTCCTCTTGCTCAGATTCACAAGCAATGCTCAGGAAAGCAGCAGCATGAGATCAAAGGAAGCAGTGCACAGAGTAAATCTGCTGCGTGAGACTTCTTTGAAGTGTTGAGGAGAGAGGATGTCACTTTGAGGATTAAGGAGTAACGGACCCAAGTCATGATATTTTCCATTGCTTCATAGGCATAAGAAAGCTATTTGTAATTCTATAGCCATCTCTGGTCTTAAAAATGCACAGAAGAGTTGCAGGGAGGAGACGAGCCAGTCAGGGTGCAGTGTAGCAAGAATGAGACATACAACTTTCCTCTAGTCCCTAAATGCTTCCTCTCCCCCACCCCCAACCCCCCACAATCATGATCCCAAGTCTACCTTACAAATCCAGCTAGACCAGAGGATGTACACTGGTACCAATAGGCACTGGGAACACAGGGAATCTGAGATAGATGATCCCTTCAGGACCAGTGCTAAGAGAGGCGATACCAGGAGGGTGGAGTAGAAAGGGGGAACCGATTATAAGGCTCTATATGCAACCTCCTCCCTGGGGGTTGGACAGCAGAGAAGGGAGTAAAAGAAGATGTCGGACAGTGTAAGTCATAATAATTTATAAATTATCAAGGGTTCATAAGGGAGTGAGAACAGGGAAGGAGGGGAAAAAATGAGGAACTGATACCAAGGGCTCATATAGAAAGCAAATGTTTTGAGAATGATGATGGCAACAAATGTACAAATGTGCTTAACACAATGAATGTATGTGTGGATTGTTCTAAGAGTTGTACAAGCCCTCAATTTAAAAAATTGTATGACATATTTAATACTTACCCCACAAGATTAAGTCTGCGTTATTCTATCAGCATAAACTCCTCTGTGGAGGAAGGCACTTTGCTTTATCTCAGAAACCTCCTGGAGTCATTCTACTCTGATTGGGAGGGCCTTTCTGCGCTTGAGTTGACTAAGTGGCAGTGGCTTTTCAGACTAAGCTTTAATGGAATTTATCTAGAATTCCAGTATTTTGTTTCATTTTACTTTATAGCTATATTTAGTAATTTGATATGATCATCTATCCAGCTATCAAAATGCAAAACCCATGATATATTAGTTCATAGAGCTTTTCATTTTCCTTCATGGGATCCTATTCTTACCACTAGACAAACATTTACCAGCTAGAAGGACTTAAGAAGGATGGCTAACACGCCAGCTTTCAGCAAAGCTCAGTACCATGTGTGAAAGAACGCAATTCACCAACAACATACATTGTGCTCGGTTGGCATCAGGAGTCAAATTATTTCTTTTTACCATGAGGACCCAGCTAAAAGGAATCTTTCCTTCACTGAATTTTCTTAGGACTTTGTACATTTCTTGTGGGACTTACTCTTTGGGTTATAGTGATTTCTATTTTATTTTTCTCATGGTAAGCAGGTACACTATGTGGTAAAATCTTTGGACAGTCACAAAGTACTATGTTGTTACTTTATTAATGCACTGTCAGAGCACAGCAGGACTTCAGCAGCTCTACCCAGGAAAGTCCCAAATAACACAGGCAGATAAATAAGAGAATAGCATTTTCCTCCTTCCTTTTAGATATATGGTAATTTTAAAAAACAAAATGATAGAATTTTAAAATAATGCATGGATGTATATATGTCACGTGAACATTTTAGTTTATCCGTAGAATTTTAGCTAAAAAAATGAACCTTATATCATTCATAAATCAAAATTTCAACTCACCATTTATGTTTATTGCTGGCAATACAATGGACATCTTTGGTCTTGTGGTCTTATTATGAGTGGTAGCTGGTAACAGCAAGTGATCCTAAATGGACAAAGAACAACCTATGAGCTATGAGTCCAAGAAACAACCAAATTTGAAGTCTCTAGGAAACTCACATTTTATTAGGATTATGAAAAGTAAAAATTTTTATTTGAACTTGACTTGAAAGAAATTAGCTACAAAGCATCATAGATTCATGGATTCATTAAATACAATACCATTCCAAGGTACTGTGCAATCATCTTGGAATAGTCATTGGTTGGGATGATATCTATCTCATCAATCATTTAACAAACCTGCTAGCTAGAAGACTCAGCAGAAAATAGAAGTTGGTGGGCTGAGCCCCGGTGGCGTAAGTGGTTGCGTGCGGAACTGCAGCCCGCAGGCTTGGCGGTTCAAATCCAGCAGCGGCTGGGTAGCGCCCACGACCATCAGAGACAGTGATGCCCACCCAAAAAAAAAAAAAATAGAAGTTGGTGTCACTGGGAATGGTAAAAAGGTAACGCAATTTAGCACAACAAAATCAACAGGGTTATAAAATTCAACTATTAGCAAAGCTAGCAGGACTATCTAGAATGTGAAAAATCAAACAGAAATTTATGTACAAGAGTAGAACAGTATAGAAACATTCCCAGTAATGTCTCTTTGTCTAACTCAAGTCCACATCTCCAAGAGAAGGTGCTTATTTTAAAAAAGAGAAGAAAGATGAGGGAAATTGCCCTGCTAGAGTTCCCGTATTGTAGTGTAAAAATTGTCTTTTTGAGGGGACAGGGCCACAAGCGGGTTAGGTGGAGGGGGTGGTGTGCATTGTTATACACAAAGCTTACACATTACTGAAATATTTTGTACGATATATCATACTCAAGTACTAACTCCTATAATTAAAATATTGCTTTAAGGTACCTAAGATTGATTGCAAAACCAACCAAACAAATCTTGCAAGCCCCAAATTAAGGCCATTGTAAAAACAAACAGACTTGAATTCCACTGGTTCTGGGTTAAGTCAGGCTCAGACATAAATTTGAGTTTCCTGCGGAGGTCAAGATGTCATACCAAATGACATGTTTTAAAAACATGGTTTTCTGCATATGAGGTCTCCTATTTTATATCTTCATTAAATTTCAAGCAAAGCAGTTCCTTTTGTAATCAAGCCCAAACCACCCTCGCTGCCATCAAGTCTTAGATGTCAGTACCTTTCATTTAAAAGCCATTTGCTGAACACAGCATCCTTCCGTGTATCCAGCACTATGTTGCAGAAGACACTTCCTTTTAAAGACTAAAAATTGTTCAATTTACTCCCACCGCCGGAGAGCAGTGATGCCCCCCCCCCAAAAAAAAGACTAAAAATCCAAAGTTTTTTACTTATTGGAGAAATAATGCTGTTTATGGCAGATATAAGCCACCTGCCTCCAACATCTGCTCTCCTGTAACACGATAATAGACAGAGGGTCTCTCACATGTTTAAGCACAGAGCCCACCAGAATAAAGGCTATGTTCCCTAGCTTCATTTGCAACCAGATATGGCTATACAAGAGAGCATGTTCTGGTCAGGGAACTGAACGGGTGTGAGATACAAAAAGTCTTTTCCCCAACTTGACTCCTCCAACTAATGGTAAATGATTGTCAAGTTATCTCCCTGAAGACTCCAGCAACCCAGAACAAGTAGACATCATTGTTTCTTCCATGATAGGTGGGGCTCACTCCCTGCTGCCAAGGACAGTGGATTGCTTCCCCTGTAAGCTTACACTAAATAAAGTCTCCAGCTATAGGGCAATCAAGGATAGGCGGCCATCAGAAATCTAGGATTTGCCCATATTGTCACATGTATACTCTTAATCCCTCCTCTTCCTTTAGCCTGTGTGCCCCTAGATTGTCCCCCTCCCATTACTGCATTACCTATACTACAATCCTTCCTGTGACATATGCTTTTACTTGTAATTAGGGGGCTTGCATGCCCCCCCAAAAGATATATAAGCTTTGGTTAGCAATAAATATCTCTCTCTCTCTCTCTCTCTCCTGCTCTGTACCACCAAGAGGAACTGAGGTGAGCAAGCTACCATGAAATGTGTTTGACTCCATTATTTCAATCTTTCTTCTAGCTTTCTTCTCTGTGATTTACATAATCCTTACCTATTATCCATACCCAATCGCACCTACTGGACCTATGATGATCTGCTAGGGACTGGCTATCATGACATATGGGGGAGTGGTGATACAGCTTCTTTAAGGTGGTGGTGATGGAAGGGACCCCTCTTTTTCCTGCTACCTGGAATACAGATAGGTGTGAGGGAGCTGAAGTGGCCATCTCAGACTATGATATGGAAACTCTACACTGAGGATTATGGCCTAACCAGCCATGAGGAGCTAGGACCTTCCATTAGATCCTTAGAACTTCTACATGAGAGACAATTCTAACATTTTGAATATTGGTCACTTGGACATAAGTAATCCAAACAGTACTACACTTAGTCAATGGTTAAACTAACCAAGGATGGCTTGACTATTTTTCAGCAGCATGAAACAATGTTTGTTATCAAGTCTTCTTGATACTCTTCCCATACCTCAAGGTAGAGGAGTACTTTGATGCTCAGAGCAAAGTTCTTTCCTTCCAACTGAGTCAGCTAAAATAATCCAACTCCAATAAACATTTAAAAATAAAAATGGAAAAACTGAAGAAGGATGCTCCCATAAAGAAACATATATTTGGCACTGTCATTCAAAACAAAATCACTCATTTCTCAACCTCTTTGATTGGACTGCAGAAAAATCTAGATAGAGCTCAGATGCCATGGGATATTTTCAGGGGTGAAAGTATGTGAATAAATAGTATAATCAACACTCTGTTATTCTTATTCCCAGAAGAAGTTAGGGAAACACTGAGGGAAAACACAGAAACATTTCTCTGTGAGAATAAAGCAACAGTTTCTCAATGTTGTGCAAGACTGCGCATGAGAAAATATGTGATTTTCAAACAGTTCTCACAGTACTGTTTTCCAGGGCACTTACTTACTGAAAAAGAAAAATCCAGCAAGATATCAGTATACAGCATATCATCCAAAGTTAACTATTTCTCCCCTTTGTAAGAAAGTGAAAGTGTTAAAACTGACTTATCAAAAGAATGGGACCACATTTTGTTTGGCAAGTTCAGGTAAGTCTTATAATAAAACCAAAGTCATACTGAATGCACTCAACTGAAAGTCTACAAACCTGTGTACATTAGCACTTGCTTAACTGATCAGATTAAATGACTCACTTTACCGTGAGAAAGTTATTCACCAATGCCCTTAGCACACTAAGTATTTATGATTAGTTGCAATTGTTTTTGTTTTTTCTAAAATGATGTTTGCTAATTGTTCTTGTACAATTTAATAAAATTGTGTTCATACTGATAAAATAGTGTGAAAAGAGAGCAACTTGATAAAACTGGTTGATTTTTTTCTCCCTCTCAGCACATTATAAAAGACAGGGAGGGAAAAATGAACAGCATGTACAGACATTGCTTAGAAAACATCGTTCTGTTCTTATTCTAGCTTAAAGTAAGTGTAGCTGATAAAAACAGAGTCCTGGGACCGCTAACCACAATGCTGACAGTCTGAACCCTCCACCTGCTTTGTAGGAGAAAAGATGAGGCTGTCTGTTCCCTCCTCGGAATTCACGTACAGGGGCACCGTGTCCAAACTGACTAGATGGCAGTGTGTGTGTTTGTGGGGGGCAAAGGGTAGCTGATACAAAGCATCAAACACAATTTCCAGTAAGCATAATGTATGTTAAAAAAAAAAAAAGGCCCCATGGAACTAAATAGTGGACCTGACCCTCCACCTATTAAAAAATATTTTATATCCTTAGAATAAATAAATATTGGCAAGAAAGGTATTGACCTACCTCAAAAACTAACAGATGGGCACACACTCATATAATTCTAAACAGCATTACCGTTAAAAATAAAATAAATGATTCCCAGTCTTATTCATTAGTAGCTCATTTGCTCATCCCAGTTGACCTGGATAAAATGGCTTCTTCTATATTTGTAAACGACATCGTAGTGTCAGAGCCTTTTGTCTTTGATCGAGCGGGCTACACTGAAGGTCTGATGCTGGGTCCCTGAGGAATGAGCGCAGCCCACAACATGCAAGTGCATCTAACAGCTTCCACCTGGGTTAACATGGACCTCTATCAGTATGCAGATCCGAATCATATTAACCATAAGGGTTGTTTACTTTTCCATATTTGACCAGTGTCTACTGGATTCCTGAGATGGGAGTGATTTTCTAATATAGGGAACATTCAAAATGAGAGCCAAAATTTTAAAATAGAATCTATCCTGATCTCAGAAGTGGCCTTTGTGTGGCCTTTTCTCCGTGTTCCTGTCCCAATTAGCCATTGTTTCTCCTGTGGCTCCACCTCGTCTACTGAGCAAGCACTCTTTAAGCATCCCGACAGAAGAGCACATCAAAAAGTGAACAGACGTCCTACTTTTAAGCAATTTAACAATGCTCCGTGGTGTTTTAAAATTAAAATCAATATATTACAATACTATTTTTTGCATTTTATGAAAATTTTTGTTGCTCCATATAGACCAAATTTTTTTTTATCGAAAATCATTGGTGTCCTGCTTAAAATTTTGTCATTTTACGTTAGAAAATAACAGTTAGAAATAACTTTTCAAAGTCAATTATCTAAAGCCACCGCATTCCCAACTCTTGTTATTTTCTGGCAGTGATACTAATATTTTCATCAAAAATCACGCCTATGTGCAAATGTGGTCTCCATACAATTGATGTATGCAGTGATCGTGATGAGTTGTATGAGCCCCCCAATAAAATGATTTATTAAAAAAAAAAAAAGAAAACTAAAAAAAATTGCTATAGCAATTAAATATAGAGAAAGGGGCCCTATTGGGGGCTGGAGTGGCGCCCCGACCAGCCCAGACACAGGCATAGGTGACGCACGCTGGAGAGCATGTGCTCAGGCTCTCCCCCCTCCCCCATCCCACAACGGTGCCCCCCGCCCCAAACCCCCGCCACATCCGGCTCCCCACCGCTGCCCTTGGCCAGCCCTGGGCTCCGCAGCACTATGGCAGCAGCAGGGCACAACAAGATTTGGTACTTATAAAACAGAGTTAAATAAAATGAGTAACATTGCGCCCATTAAAGTTACTAAAGAAAAAAAAGATAAAGAATATTGGGAAATTTTAAATTATGAAAATACACAGACATTTACACATATTGACATATCCTAAAAATACAAATTGCAGAAAACAAAAATTGAGGTAACAAAATTGAGCAGAATGTCATCATTTTAAAGTTCTACTAAAATATCTATGATGTAGCGCTTCCCATCATTGTAAAAACATAAGTAAGGTACATTACTCATCCCCACGCTAGAAACAGTTAAAATAAATAGCTAATATGAATGCAGTATTTGTGTCACTCGTGTATGCAATAAAACTAAGACCAGTAAAAGGAAATGTAAAGTTTGCATCTGCCTCATTAGTGTGAATGTCAGCCAGAGTAAGAATAAATCAAAACTATTAGCCCAGAACAGATGGCCCAAGTGCAAGCCAAGGTTTGCAGTTTGACAGGATGAAAACTTTGACACTTAATTCAAACCTGATAAAATGAGAGGTCACCAGAGGGAAGAATGAACTTAAAAACCTAATAAGCCTAAGCTCAAGTGTTGTGTGAAGACGTGGCTTTCCTATTGAGCACTTCAGGGAGCCCCCAGGCCTGACCTTGGTCTTCTTTTCCATGCACTCAAGTTAAAGTCAAGTTACAAGGCCAAACCACACACAAAGACTGCAATTTCATAAAGTTCAATCCCCAATAGCGCTATGCCTTTCTTTAAAAAAAAAAAAAATTAGGATTAATCTCAAGTTTCTTCATCAAAATGGTTTGTTGGACTGACTTTTCCAAGAATAAGATGAATCATTCTTCTTCCTTACAGAGTCTCAGAGGAAATGTTCCTAAACTAGGCCAGGACTGTTTTCCCCAGGGAAAGCTTCCACAAACTGTTGGTTACATGGTGTGGCAGGTCTAAAGATTGCTAAGTCGCTGGCTGTGTTAGGCCAGGTTGACTAGAGAAACAAATCCAGAGTTTCTGTGATGCCGCCCAAAGGGAAAAAAGGGGGAGCAGCCTCCAGGAGTGACAGTGCTGACAAGAAGGCTCAGGATCCCAAAGGTGGTGACAGTGCAATAAAGGTCAGATACATTCTGTGTGAAAAACAGAGCAGAATTTTGGAAGCCATGGAAAAATTGAACTCTGGAATGAGATTCAACAAAGTGGCTGCATACTATAGTGAAGATAAAGCCAGGCACGGGGCTTACTTGGGCTGGATGACCAGAGGGTCCATAGTGGGACCGTTTCAAGAAGCAGCGTTTGCCTTGCCTATAAGTGGATTAGATAAACCTGTGTATACAGATCCTTCTGTTAAGACAAAATTTGGTTATCATATTATTATGATTGAAGGGAGAAAATAAAATCATGAAAAATTAAAAAAAAAATCCAGTGGCACTCAGATATGTGTAAGAGAAGACTTTCGATCAAGAAGTATAGATCAAGCAAACAGCCCAGCCCAGTCCAGATCAGGTCCTTAAGTCTGATATTAGCCCCTAAAGCCCTCTTCAGGCTCGCATAGCCACATGCAGTAATGCAGAATGCAGGAACGGAGCAAAGTTGTGTGGAACCAGTGGCAGTGGCTGCGTAACAGGGTTTATGTAGGGCTCAGTGTGGCTCGCCAAGAGGAAGGTGAAGAGAGAGAAAGACAAGGGCTAGCCTCCAATCATTTTGGTCACTTCTCCAAAGGAGGTCATCAAGCTGCAACCTGATTGACAGGCTAAACTCCACCCACATCTTCTTACAGGTGCCATCAATTGGCACACTGGTCTCCTACCTATGTCATGTTACTTCATTCAGTAACTTGAGCTAATCAAAGTTCAACACTATCAGCTATAAAATAGAGCTCTTCCAAAAATGGGCAGTGTGTAGTTTAGAGAAGTAATTAGGAACCTTGAAACTTGTTATCAATCATCATTTGCTGAGTGGCAATTGTGTGGTCATCCTCAAAAATGTCTTATTAAGTAGGGGAAATGATCAAAGAGTAAATGCATAAAGAATGCAGCCATCTGAGAGCTTGTCAGACATAATGTTTACAAGATGTTTCATTTTTAAAAATCCCTTTTAGTCAGGACTACTGGTAGGAAGCGAATTTCCTGAAAATTAAATTACACTCTACAGATATGCTACCAAAACAAACTGTCAGGGCATGGGGAGAGGGTCTGCAGTCACAGGAAATGGAGCCAATAAAAGGAAAGGGTAAGTTTGCTTCAAACTGTAAGAGTGAGTGGTGAGACAAGACTGAGAACTGAAATATGAGGAAATACTTCCAGAAAAATTTAAATACATAAGATTTGTAGTTGGGGAAACTGTTCAGTTGAGGGCAAAAATCTTTTTTTTTTTTTTTAAGTTCTAGATAAAAGGCTATGTAAGAGCTAGGCAAATTTCTGCAAGAATAATCTCAAATGCCACATATGTCATTAAGTACTGTGGCAGGGCGTGGCGAGAACATGGGGAAATATTCCAGTTGTTGGTTTGGGCTATATCTTGTCTACTTGGAAGTCTTTCTATTGAATGAGCTGTGGAGGAAATATCTTCAACTACATAAGTTTGACTGCAGTGGGGGGGAGACATGACTTCCCTTCCTTTTCTAGCAATTGGGGAACAGGTATGTGGCCAAAGCTTGGCCAATTACGTGTTTCTTTAAAGTCCAAATATTTGGCATTAGTGAATAAACATTCAGAGAAAGCTACATTATTCGCAGCAGTGAGAGGGAGGTGTTGCTGGCAGCAGTGGAGGTATCCGTTGGTGTGGTCTGTCCTCAGACTATCTTGAGTTGACAGCTATGTTCTTTGCAGTGGAGCTGCCCTGGGTTCCAACCAGTGTGATTCTCTAGCCTTCCATGAAGTCCATAAACCTTCCTATAAATGCCTTTTCTGCTTCAATTAGAGCAAGTTTCTATTGTTTACAACAAATAATCATAACTGGCGTAGTCCTGGAATTTCATGTCTAACACCCTTGCTATTGCTGGTCAATGTCTGACTTGATAACGTCAGTCCCCAAACGTCACTTTTAATTGGACTGGTCATGGCCTTATCTTTGTTATAAGTTGCTGTTAGTTCCCATCAAATCAGGTTCAACTCATGGTAGCCTGACGTGGACCTTACGTCCATCCAAAGTCAAGTGCAAACTCCACTGTCACCAAGTGCATCGTAGCTCATAGCAACCTTAGAGGCTAGAGTAGAACTTCTCTCTCAGGCTCCTGAGACTAGAAATCCCTGAGAAAAAAGACAGCCGCAGCTTTCTGAGGCAGAGCAAGCTGGTGGGTTTGACCTGCAGTTAATTTAGGTAAATAAAATCCAACAGATTGCACTCAAATCAATGAAATCTTTTGTCTCCCATTACATTCCCAACAGAAATGAAAATTAATTTCTGTCACCATCATTTTACTGAAATCGCTTTCATAAACGTTATATTCTAATTATCAAATTACTACCTTCCAGCGCTCATCCCTTCTCTCTTTGATATTTCACACATACCCTCTTCCAAACATGTAGTTCTCATTTCCCCTGTCCCCTCGGTCTCCCCTCCCCCTCCCCACCCGCTAGCCCCAAGGCCTTCTTTTCTATTCACATTTCACATTAAATAGTCTTAGGGGGCTGATCCGTGGTGGCAGAGTGGTTGTGCTCGGGACTGTGGCCCACTTGGATGGAGGTTCAATTCCAGCAGCGGCTCCACAGGAGCAAAGGCTGGGCCTCCTACTCCCACCACCAGAGGGCAGTGATGCCCAAAAAAAAACAAGAAAAAAAAAGTCTTAGGGCCCCATTTCATTTCATAGCCTATCTTCTTTGGGCATTCTTTCTAATCCCATGGCTTGAAATATGTTCCTGCCTCAAACTATGCAAACTGTAACTCAAGACACACAAAGCCAACTACTTACTAAACCCCTCCACCAGTATCTTCTATAGGTCCTTAAACTCCAACCTATCTTTCTCCTAAGCGTCCCATTTTGGTTAACATCTCCAAATTCCATTCCATCACCCAGACAATGAACATTCCCCTACTCCATTCTTGAGCTGAAGTGCACATTAGCTCCTTTTTAATATCTCTACTCACTCTGGGATAATCATACTCAGTCTCAGGTCTTTCATATTATGTATTATGCTGAAAACTCCCAATTTCTGTGTCGAGCCCACATCACTCCCTTGACCTTGACTCCTATATCCAACTGTATACTCAAACGATTTACTTGGACACCTCCAAGTTATGATATGTAAAACTAAGTTGCTGTTATATCCTTCAGAGTCGCTTCTGTCACAGTTCTTCCCGTCTCAATGGCAATTCCATTCTTCTCAGTTGCTTCAGTCAAGGACTGAGGGAAACAAGCACTGAGGGAAATCTGATGAGGACTATATTCCCTAACTTAGAAGGAATCTGCAAAGCTAGTATTCCATGATAGGAAAGTCACCACTTTGGTTTAGAGAGGCCCAAGTACATAATCCTGCTTTAAATATCATTCCCACAGATTCTCCTCTAACAGCTATACTGCCTTCAAGTGAGCACATGGTTGATTTATTTCCCTACAGAAGCAGGCATTCTATTGCTATCTCCTCCTGCCATGGCACCCAGCTTCTCTCATACCTTCCCACAATACAGGTATTAGGTTTCCTCACCTGTGAGCCCAGGAACCTTACTATAGTCTCCATCCACCTTGTGACATATGTAACTACCGAATATGTATGTCTTATGGCTACCTATAAATGTCCCAAGATAGTAAAGACTCTTTCTCTTCTCCCAGTTCCACGTGGTCCATCAAGAGGGGCTGAGGTGAGCATGCGACCATAAAATGTGTCTGACTCCTTTGCTGTACTCTCCTATCTTTCCTATTCACTGTGACTTTACTATAATCTTCATAGATTATTGCTGTACATTTGTGCCTGCTGGCCCTTTGGCTGTTGGAGGCTGTCTTCCCCTGACCAAGGATGATAGAGCATTCTTCACTCACTCTCCATCTCGAGTCCGTCAGTAAGATCTGCCAACTCTACTTCCATATACATCCAGATTCCAACAGCCAGCTCAAACCACTATTGTATGATTACAGTATTGTGTCTAACTGGTCAATTCCTATCTGCCCTTCCCTCCAGCATAGTCCCTGATCCTTTAAAGATGTTCTAATCTCTCCCCATCTCAAAGTAAAAGTGAAGATTATTTCAGTGGCCATGGAATGGCAGGTATGCGCTGCCTGCTTACGTCTCTGACTTCATCTCGGACTCTCCCCTTTGCTCACTCTGTTCCAGCTAGAGCAGCCTCCGTTCTTGCTCTCCACATACCTGGGGCGTCGTCTTGCGCCAGGGCTTTCATACTTTCTCTCCTCCCCAAAAGACTCTTCCCACAAATAGGAGGATAGCAAATGCCCTCATCTCCTTCAAGTCGTCACTCAAGGGTCACTTTCTCGGAGAGGCCTTTCCAGTTAAGCTACACACAACACAGCTTCTCCAAACACATGCATCTCCTGTCTCCACTGTAGTTTTCTCCCTAACACTTAGGATCAGTCTTTCTAGGAACAGTATAGGCTGATCTTTGAAACATCTATTGTTCTTTGCAGAATTACCCACTCCCCTTGCAGTCCTCAGCATAAGTATCCACACAATTCATAATATAAATTAGCTACAAGACAGCTACTACAGTAGAATTTTTAACTAGCTCTTTACCTAAAGAAAGCAAGCTTCCCCTCAAAGAACCTCACTGCAATAGAGTGAATGTGGAAGAAAGTAAGGGTTCCCCTACACCCTTTCAGTAGGTCTATTAGATGAAACTCTTTTCCTACTAAATTAAGACATTATTTGTTCTGGCTTGTGGTTTCAAAGTTTGCAATGGATGTGAAAAATAAAGTTAAAGTGCTGGGTCTTGTGGCATAAATCTAGGTTAATGGCACTAAACTATCCCAGAGGTCATCATACTCTGTATTGTCACTCATTCAGAGTAAAATGGATGAATGAATAAAAGCAATTTAAAGTCAGCTTCACATAACAAAATTCCTGATGAAGCAGTGAAACCTAAGTTTTTATTAATACTCTGTCATCAAATTGAAAACGTGTTTAAACATATTCTGTTGCACCCTAGAGTATGATGATTTTTTTATGAAAAAAGCACTAAAGTAACAGTATTGAGATAAACTAGCCATTTTTAATGGACTACCACTTATAATTGAAAAAACTAATGACAAATTATTGTTATTGATCCTTGTATACCAGGAAGATGTTTTTCCCAAAAATATGTAAACCCAATCACTTCAAGGAGAACAAATGTAAATGATGAGATCTGAACATTCAAAAGAAAATTAGAATTTGCAAAACTTATATCCACCAGAAGTTTGTTTTCCTGAACTAACTGGTGGCAAAAATCAATGAATTGAGTCTTTGATATTACATAACAAAATATTTTATATGTAGATCATCTACCTAATTCAGTGAACTACTATTTTTCCAGTGTAGTATAGGATGCTGTAAAACCATGTACGTGGTACACTAATGAATATAGTGTAAGATATCAATGTTAGAGACTATAAAATTTCACTGATAAGACTACTAGAACTGGGCTGAGCCCCGGTGGCGTCATGGTTGTGCGCGGGACTGCAGCCCACTGGGATAGAGGTTCAATTCCAGCAGTGGGGTTGGGCCTCCTACTCCCACCGCTGGAGAGCAGTGATAAAAAAAAAAAAAAAGGCCTACTAGAACTAATCTTTTAAGAAACTATCATTTGTTGAGTTCTAACATAGTAGCAAAAAAGAATATTCACAATTATCCGAAAGAGCCATTAAAATATTGCTCCAGTTGACGAAGACATAACTGTTTAAAGATGAATTTTCTTCACATGTCACAACCAAAACAACATATTGCAACAGATTGAATGCAAAAATACATGAAAGTCCTATGTGTTCTGGCTTCCATGAAATCTGACATTTGAGATCTATAAAATTGTAGAACAACAAAATAATGCCCCTTCTCTCAAAAAAATTTTTTTTCTGCTTTGAAGATACTTTTTGCATAAAAAATATAACTTGTTTTTAAATTTACTGAGTTTATTATCATTGCTTTTAAATAAATTGAGAGAAAACTATGACATTTCTCAGTTTTCATTTCTGCTCAGGACTAATGATTTTAAGTATCTTTTCACAAGCTACTGGTCACCCTCCAGGAGATGGAGTGATGGAGTGCCTGCAACAACGGGCCCAAAGAGAGCAACAATGAGAGGAGAGCACAGGACCAGGCACTCGCTTTCCTTCTGCTGTGCACAGCTGCCAGGCTGCAACGCACCCAACGGCACCTAACACCAACACACCGTACCTCCTCGAGCATAAGCCGACCCACAGATCAATCAGGGCATTTAATTTTACCACAAAAACTGCATTAAAAGTGTGCTGGAAAGCGCAGCTTACACACAAGTATATATAGTATCTCCTTTGGGAAATGCCTATTCAAATTCCTTGTCCATTTTAAAAATGGGTTCTCTTTTTATTGTTGAGTTATAAGATGGCCTGAATAGAAGTCCTTTGTCTGATCAAAGACTTACAGATGTTTTCTCTCATCCCTTGGATTATCTTTTCTCCCAAGGAAATCCTCTGAAGCACACAAGTTCTTACTTGTAAGAAAGCCCTATTTCCCCACTGATTTTTTTCCTCTTCCTTTTGCTTTTCTTATCTAATGTAGATTGAGTTATATACGCTATTTCCCAAATGGCTATACCATTTTACATTCTGGTTTTTTTTTGTTGTTTTTTTGCTTTTGGGGGTGGGGGGGGAGATCACTGCCCTCTGGTGGTCGTGGGAGCTACCCAGCCTTGCTCCTGGAGAGCTGCCACTGGATTTGAACCGCCAAGCCCTTGGGCTGCAGTCCCGCACTCAACCACTTACGCCACCAGGGCTCATCCCCACCGCTTTACATTGTCATCAGCAACATAAAAGTGATCTACATTCTCTACATCCTTGCCAACATTGGTTTGTCCTATTTTTCATTCTTAAGTCAATTTTTAAGGTCTGGTTAATGTGGCAGCTGTAGTCTAAGCTTTCTGGAACCAACTCACAACTACCCACTTTTCATTCTCTACTATCTAGACATGACCAAAATCAACTGCTTCTCATTTATGTTCCCATCGTCTCTCATACTCATCACTATTAAATCACTTAACATATTATAGTTGATGCTTATATGTCTGTTTCTACTGACCTGCACTCTTTTAGCATAGGATTTGCAACGGTATAATCCTGAAATTTCAAGAGACACTCTATATACATGGGGTGGGGTAGGAGGTAGGGGGGTCTTGCGAGAGAGGAAGAACAAGAGCGTGTCTCCATACTCAGTGGATACCTGGTGGTACAATGGTTGAGAAATTGGATGCTAACCGAAATGGTGGCGGTTCAAACCTACCAGCCTCTCTGTAGAAGAAAGATACAACAGTCTGCTTCCAGAAAGATCTACAGACTTGAAAACTCCACAGGCAGGTCTGCTCTGGCCTGTAAGGTCTCCACGAATTGGAGTCAATGTGATGACCATGTGATAGACATCTTTGTCCCATGATCAAAGTAGAAAGAAGAAATCAGTGACCTTGAGGGAAAGCTCCATTTTTAAGTTACAGGATCTCATACTACGAGGATTCAATAAATACTTTAACATGGATAGTTCCTTTAATTAAAAAGAAATCTCCTCGCCCAACAATGGTGTTTAGTATCATATAGGTAATTGACATTTATATGATACTAATCACTTTATTTACTTTAAAGCAAAAAAAGATTCACTTGCAACTATAATACGCTTAATGGTTAGATCTTATTCACAGTGTAACTGTGAGGAATCTTTAACAAAGCATTTTATAAGGAACAGTCAATTCTCCTGATTAATCATTTCATTTCAGATTGTTATTTTCTAACAACTCAGACACAACTCACTAAAATGAGTAGCCCTTTCTATGGCCAGTCCATGGCCTCTCTATCATCACTGCTGTTATTCACTCATCTTCTTATGCAATCTCTTTTTAAGCCTTTACAGTCTCGTTCACAATTAAAGGTACTCTTTATTCAGTATAATTTTACCAAAACAAACCTCATTGCCACTCTTTATTCTTAGTATAATGAGATACTAGGAATCAAACAAATTCATAGTGGTCTCTATAAAAGTTATTTTCATGAAGTAAAAAGTCTGAAGATTTTCTATCCATAGGCCTAGAATGGGTATAAAATTTTGGGTCAAGAAATAGAATTTCACTAAAGAGCGTCTTAAGTCAATAGACCATGAGGCACACTTATTTCAAGAGACTTAAAGTAGGTCTCGGCAAATGCGTTTTCAACAGATATCCTTAGCTTTGGGGAGGTGGGGTGTACATAAACTAGGATAAAAGGAAAACGTTTAGACTATCCAACTGGGAAATATGGCCCTCATCACAGTAGTAATGTGAGGACTGCACCTGGTAGAAATCACACACACTGGAAATCATGGACATTCTCCCACAAGGCCCAGCTGCTCAACAGATGCCCAAGAAACAGCAGCCATCAGAAGAGACTCCCTAACAGCTCCCTAAGGAAAATTCTCAAAGCAATGTGAGAAGAATTGCCTTCAGGCTACAGTTTACCCTCCAATGTGAGACCTCTACAGTGCTAAAATGAGTAAGTGATTAACAATGAAGTATTGGAAAAATACATGGGAGATCTTCAAAAAGTTCATGGAAAAATGGTTTTGAAAGATAATGAAATTTCTCCACAAACTTTTGGAAGTCCCCTCAGAAGAGCAGATCCTGCACTGGAATGCCTGAACTCTCCATGTGAGAGTTCCTCCTTAAGCAGGCGCTGGCTAGAGGGGAGGCTTTTATCAAGATGGTGAAGTTAGTAACAGTCAAGCTGATTCCCAATCCAGGGTGACCTCCGTGCGCTCAGACTAGAACTGCTTCCTAGTCTTTTCAAGGCTTTCCTGAGCACATTGCCAGGCCAGTACTCAGGTGTGCTTTTGGGTAGAACTCCTAACCTTTTACTTGTCATGGACAAGTTCCCCATCTGCACTATGCAGGGACACCTACTATGGTTACAGGTATGCTCTTCAGAGTGCCTAAATGGTTATGAACGACGAGATTTGTGGAAAAGCATGAAAAATCACCCAGTGACACAGAACTCAAAAGATATGTAGAATGAATCTGCAATAGCTGGATGAAGTGTAAGCTCTTTTACAAAGAAAAGTTAAGAAGGAGGAGGAGGAGAGCAGCCGGTAATAAACTGGTTGGCGGTGGGGCAGAAAGCACAAAACAAATAGACACTATTCAAAAAACTTATCAAGGAAAGTGTCTAGTCTAGAAAGTGAATGTTAAATAATAAAGGGAGGTGAAGGTATTTGATGAACTCACCTTAATCATTCCTATTTTTCTACAGACCCACACTAATTACACCAAGATGCAAAATGACTGCTTTTTAAAAATAAAATTATCTAAAAGTTAAAAATTTCCCTGAGGATTTTCTATTTCCAAATTCTTGCTCTACCTGCTACAGATTATATACTGAACAAAGAGCTGGTAACTGATAAATAGGAACTATGGCCCCAACTTCCTTTCGTTCGTACCACATTTTTTTTTTCTTGTATTCCGGACGTTACTGAAACGCCCTTTGACTGGAACACTCTTTAGCTACATGGGAACACCTTTTACAAAACATGCCTTAGCGCTCATGTCTTGTCTTTGAAGGCTTTAATAAAGCAACAGTCTTTGACTTATCATTATATATTCAAATGTCAAAAGTAAAATAATAAGGACAATAGATAATATTTTTCATCTTCAACTGATGAATAGTGGGTATTGTCCTATAAATCTGTGATTGTGTTATCTTCATGGCTCCCGGGACCCCATGTTGTACATGAACAAGATTGTTAAAGATTGTTTTCTTTGTTCACAAAGATAAAATAAATGCATGAGTCCACTGTGAGCAAAAAAAAAAAAATCAAAGCATTATTACAAGACATTATTGGAGGACAACTCTCAGAGTAAAAAACTTCTAAAGAAAATAAAAATTATTCTAATATAAAATTAATTTAATATACATTAAAATTACTGTATAGCAGATATAGTAGAAGTTTCTCAGAGGTTTGTCATTTATAAAGACTCAAAACCAAGGCAAAATCTGGAAACTAAAAAATAGCTGCTGGTTGCTACCTCCATCAGTAACTACCGCTATAACCCCAATTTATGGCTCAATAAAAGCATACTTTAAAAATGTTGATAATGAAGAAAATGTGCTGGCTCTCCAATACAAACTGGCTTTAAAAATGTTTATGTACATACACATATTTCATACATATGAAAAGTAGGAACATGTTTTATAGTAAACTAACCCAGGGACAAGGGAACAAGTGATCCAAAGTGGGTTCAGAAGCAACAAAGTCCACAAGGAAGAAGCACACCAGCCTGTGTGACCACGAGGTGTCAAAGGGCCCAGGTATCAGGCATCAAAGAACTAAAAATTACAGGAGACAAGATTGAAGGCAAACAAACGGCCATCTAGCTCAGAAGAAACAAAGCCTATTTGACACCAGCTGTATGATCACAAGGTGTCAACAGGATCAGGTATCAGCCATCAAAAATAAAAAAATTATATCATTGTGAAAGAGAAGGAGTGTGGAGTGGGAACCCAAAGCCCATCTGTAGGCAACTGGACATCCTCTTACAGAAAGGTTGTGGGGAGCAGACGAGCCAGTCAGGGTGCAGCATAGCACCGATGAAACATACCACTTTCCCCTACTTCTCCAGTGCTTCCACACACACACCCCTTCTCCCACTATCAAGATCTCAGGTCTACCTTATAAATCCGACTAGACCAGAGGATGCACACTGGTACACATCACAGCAGGATACAGGAATTTCAGGAGAGATGAACACTTCAGGACCGGGGTGATATTCGCGATACTGGGAGCGAAGAAAGGGGGAACTGATTACAAGGATCTACATATAAGTCTCTCCCTAGGATATGGACAGCAGAAAAGTGACTGAAGGAAGGCATCAGACAGTGTAAGACATGACAAAATAGTGATAATTTATAAATTATCGAGGGTTCATGGGGGGTGGGGAGGGAGGGGGAAATGAAGAACTAATACCAAGAATCATGATGGCTACAAATGTGCTTAACACAATAGATGGATGTAGGGATTGTGATGAGTTGTACAAGCCCCTAATAAAATGATTAAAAAGAAAAAAGACACAGGTTTAAAATGTTCAAATTCATTTTAGTAATGAAACAACAGTGGTGCTGCATCCCAAATGTATTATCTAGGCAGAACTTCTAAATGAAACCTTTTTGAGTGAAAGTTAGTATTTTCTAGGGTAGACATAAGGATGAAAAGGGAGGAAAGGTCCTTTCCAATCATGCCAGATTTATTCTCATAGTCTTTTTTTGGGCAAAGTTTTCATTTCTTGATTTTCATAGTCTGGTTTCCAATTTTTAAATTTTGTGTAGTGAAAGATCAAGTTACACAAAACTTCTATACAGTGAGCAAGCAAAGTTAATGCACAAGTTTCTGCTTCTGTGTGACATGCAAAGCAAACAATTAGCAAATACTTTAAAATTGGGGGAGTATTCTTTAATAAGCTGCATTTGCTTACCTTAATTAAGCTATTCTGACATCATTTATTGCCAATATTCTAGAATTGCTATATTAATGACTGAATTGCACATTACAACATATGCTTGTATAAAACTCAGGCTCATGTAATACTTTCATACATAACAATATAAATATTAATAAACCACATAGTCTATATTATAGCAGATTTACTTTAGTTTTAAATTATTTTCATTCTAAATGTGTGAACAAAAGTTATATTCAAAAGTAACATTTTATCCTTCCAAAGATGTTAGAATTCTGATGAGGCAAAAGTTTTCTGGAAAAACTCCATTGTACTCTCATTCTATTTTTTCTTGTAATTGAAGCTACCTTGTAAAATGCAATGATAGGGAATTAAAATGAAAATTATTATATTCAATTTGCTGATTTCTTACTGAAAATATTAACCCCCAGCTTATGAGGTTCATAAAAATGGCTAAAGTGGTGTCTTTTGTGGTACGTTTATTTTCTGAGTCAGAATGGACTCAATTGGGTTGCTGTCATTTCCTTAATAAGAAAAACTTGAGTATTACTCATCCACAGAAGAGCAACAATATAATCTGTCAAATTCTTCAGTTCTGGATGGACCCCACATACAAGTGCTAGGAGTCAACTGGGAAATACACAGTAAGGAAACAAAAAACCACTCCCGGGAGTCAAGTATGGCCCTCACATCACTCTGGGTAGGGTTTCCGAGTCTGTAAATCTTAAAAGGAACAGACGATCTCATCTTTCTCCTGTGAAGTGACTGGTGGTTTCAAACTGCTGACCTTTCGGTACAAAGCCCAACACATAACCCAGAATGCAACCAGAACTCCTAAAACTTAAACAGGCTAAGAGAAGCCTTTGAGTATTTCAGAAATTATTTAGCTCTTAAATAATCTCGAAGATTATTAAAGAAATCTGGAAGGTAAAGCATTATTCTCATGACCACAAAGACTCTTTTGAAAAGCATGCTTCAGGATTTTTCCAATGGTGATAGAGAACTACTGATGCTGTTAATGGAGTAAGAGAACTGTTTTCAAATTGGCTTGTGAAGTATGGGGGATTCAGTACAGATGTTTGGAATAACTAGCTGCAGCTGTTGCAGGGTGACTAGCATTAATGAAGTCACTGGGAATATTGAGGGAGGATTGCCTAGAGTACTTGAAAACATTTACATTATTGTGATATGGAAAAAATAGTTTAATTAGGAGGCAGAAAATAGTGTAAAGCTTAAGTGGTGTAAATAGTGTAATTTTCAGAGATCCCTGGCCATGGTTATTGACCCCTGGATACACTTAGTTATAAAAACACTCAGTTGTAGCAAGTGGCCTTAATTACCATGTGTCTTTTAAGAATTAATTTACTTCTGTTGCATCCAGTTTGGGTCTGTTTCAATTTCATTCATAAATTTCTAAACTTGCTGTATCTAAAACATCCTATGGACAAATAAACCCCCCTTCCCTGTTCTCAAGAAACATGTATTCTAGTAAAGAAAATGACATAAAATAATAATACACCGGGAAATCCACAAAGTAGCACATAGAAGAATTATGAGAAATCAGTGGAACCATGGGAAATGAATATTCACTTGCGGTTCCTTGAGGAACAGACTGACTTTGGCTATAGGAACGTTTAATCACTATTCCCTCATGCAGATAAAACACTAGGCACAACATGATGAATGGAATTAATGTCACTGAATTGAACATGCAAACAATGTAACATGCAAAAATATGACACGATTATATATATACATTTATCATTTTACATATATCTATATAAAATGATAAAGAAAAGGTAAAAGGTAAAAAATGGACTTGCTTATAACAGCGTGTCAAATCTACCAGCTACTTAGTTTCTAAAGTATACAGTTGTTACTTGGTGCTGAGCAATGCACAATACAAATATTGGGATGATGACATTTGGAAAGCACTTTGCACTCCATGATTACACCGCACTGTTAGAAAGCATGACTCACCTAGTTTAGACTCTCTCTGAAGGATTTTTACTGAATTGTATCTTATGAACCAAATGATAAATCAATTAAAATATACTATATTTAATGGTCCATGCCATGTCTCCATAGTGGACCTCTATAGGAGGTTTGGGCTTAAGCATTAAGGTTCATCCCAGTTATCTTAGAAATCTTTGCTCTAGGAGGGCACTGTCTAGTAGAAATATAATGTGAACCAGAGGCAAGCCACATGTGAATGAACTTTTCTGTAGTACAGGAAAGTACTCCCCACACCCCTGGCTATGCTTTCCAGAGTTTCAGACACCTACAATCAACTGCAGTCTGAAAACACTAAAAAGAAAACCCCAGAAATAAACAGTTCATCAGTTTTAGATGACACACCTTTCTGAGTCGAATGATGAAATTTTGCCCTGTCGTGCTCCTTCCCACATTCCTTCCTGTACCCAGCATTGCAAGCTGTCTATGTGGTTAGTAGCTGTCTCTGTTATCAGAATGTGGCAGTATGGTAGTCCTTGTGTTCAATTAACCCTTGCTTAATATGCATTCCATTTATCATTACTTCTTATTGTTAATCTTTCTGTGCTGAATGCAAAATTCATGCATGTAGAGATAGGAAGGGAAAAAGACAAAGCTTTCTACCGCTGCCAAGTCTTGGAAACCCAAAGAGACAAGTTCCACCCTGTCTGACAGGATCACGATGAGTTGGAACTGACTCAATGGCAGTGAGGTTGGTTTGGTTGGGTTTGGTAAATACAGGGTAAAATAAAAACAGTGTATGAGAACTCAGTATTATCTGCAATTTCAAGCATCTGGGTGTCCTGGAAGATTATCTCCCATGAAGGTGAGACTGTGTGACTACTGTCTGCAATAAAAGAGTAAGAAAAACAGGTGGAATTTTAATAATATATTTTATTTTAAAATAGATGTAATAATATAAAAATGTATTTTATTTTATTTAACATAAAAATTACTAAGGTATTTTACTTTAGTCATACTATATCTTCAAAATATAGTGTCTATTTTATACTTTCAGTCAGATTAGCTACATTTTGTGATGAGTGGCTGCTGTATTCAACCATATGGCTACAGAGGATAAATCTTTGGGATATGAGCCTTTGAGGAATCTTCTCCACAGAAAATGACTGTCCTGTTTGCCCCTGGACTGTACAGATCAGCAGAAGCTATAGCCATGAGCAGCAGTTCTTTGGTGGTGAAGGTTAGGGGATGTGGATCTAGTCAGGAGAGTATTCCTTACACTGACATATTCAAAAATGAAATAAACAAATGCTTGTACTGCACTTCTCATCTGACTCTCTCCAAATGCTCCAGTAGCACGACCTCCAAAACAAATGGTCCTGCTGCAGGTATAGAACAAAACAAACAACTAACAAACCTAAACTCACTGTCACGGAGGTGATGCTGACCTACAGGACCCCGACAGGACCTGTACAACTGTCCTGATGAGAGTCTGAGGCTCTGATTACTTGTGGAAGTTGGAGCTCACCACTGATTTTGGATAACATGATTTCTTTATAGCTGCTTTAATTAAATAAGATATTATAGCCATTCTGATTTAGAAACATTTTAACTTCTCTTAAGCTTTACAGTGTAAAAACTACATTTTAATGGGGTGTTAATTTTTTGGATTCTTCTTGTTTATCTACTTCTACAAGAACTTGCTTCTAACAATTTAATTTACTGATAAACTAATAGGTAGTATAGTGAAAGAAGCTGTAGCCTGAGTGGTTTCTAATTCATCACAAATACAACTTGTGTGGTGCTAGACAACTCTTTCAGTTTAAATATCTTCATCTATAAAATAAGGGATCAAAGACTAAATTGGGAATGATATAGTTAAGAATTTTAAAATGCCTTGAAAATAGTGTAATGTGAAGCAAATTCTGATTCCAATGCACTCTCTTGTAAAATGGTGTAAAGAAAATTAGTGTCAAAGCTAAAGTTAATGGCCAAATTAGCCTAATTCTCTTAATTCTAGGTTCAAGTTCCAATTTTTTCTCCTGCTAGCTTTTCACCCATAAGTAAAAATATTTGATATTGTCGAGGTGAGACAATGCTCCAAAACCAGTTTATTGGTGAAATATTTTTTATTTGGGTGACTATAATTACAAAGCTTCGCTGATTTAAAAAATCTGCTCATTGAACTTTCAGAACTTGAAAATTCATCAAAATAAAAAGAAAAGGAAATTTACAAATGTCTATTTGTCTGACGTAGAATATTTTCCAGAGTGCTGGAGGGTAAGCATTAACAATAAAATAATCAGATTTGTTGTCGAGAGCATTATGGAGCCTCAAATGCAAAGATATCTAGCATTCCCATAGATGTGGGCACAGATGCTCTCGGCTGCTTGCTTTGTCTCTTCTTCCTCTGGTAAAGAGGCCTCTCCCAAGATCATTCCCTGGGGCAGCAGTGGAGATGGGGGGTGGGGGGCAGAGAAGTCTGAAGACTAGTTGTAACTATAGTATGAAAGTGGTTTTCTATTTACTATCTAAATTGGGGGATGTCAGAGTCAATGGAGTTTTAATATTACTAAAGCTGATTCAAATTTTAAAGTTTTCCTCTACAAAAGTATACACACGCTATGCTACAGTTTGTAATACCATACACACATTGCTTTAAATTTCAATAATTTTGTTAAGGTAGTAAACTATGAGTGATTTCTGTCTTTTTGTTATTCAGATTTCTGAGTTTTGAAATAGTTCTTTCAAAATGAAAAAAAGAGATGAATTGATTACACAAATTTCTATTCGTGGCTGAGATCACTTGTTCAGAACTCTCCTCCATCCAACATGATCGTTGAAGACAAAATGGGTGCATAAGAAAATGTGGAGAAGAAAGTTGATGGTGCCTAGCTATCAAGGGATTTAGCATCTGAGATCTTAAAGGCTTGAGAATAAACAAGTGGCCATCTATCTGGGAAGCAACAAATCCCACATGAAGGAAGTATCTGTGTGATCATGAGGTGTCAATGGGATCAGGTATTAAGCATTAAAGAAAAAAAAATACTATCAATGTGAATGAGTGGAAGCACAGAGATGAGACCCAAAGCCCATCTGTAGGCAATTGGACACCCACTTACAGTGGGGTCACAAAGAAGAGACAAGCCAGTTAGGGTGCAGTATGGCACCAGTGAAACATTATTTTACTCAAGTTCTTTAATACTTCCTTCCCACACCCCTCCCCCACTGTCACGCCATCAATTATACCTTACATATCCATTTGGACCAGAGCATGTACAATAGGTACAAATAAGAGCTTGAAACACTTGGAACTTAGGACACATAAACCCTTCTGGACCAATAATGAGAGAAGCAATACCAGAAGGGTAAGGGTAAGGTGGGGAGACAAAGGGGGAACCAATCACAATAATCTACATATAACTCCCTCCCAAAAGAACAGAAGAAAAGTGGTTGGTGTAAGACATGAACACATATATATAATGATCAAGGGTTCATGAGGAAGGGAGAGTGGGGAGGGAGAGGAGGGGAAAAATGAGGAGCTGATACCAATGACTCAAATAGAATATGTTTTGAAAATGATGATTACAACATATGCACAAATGTGCTTGACACAATGGATGGATGTAAGGATTATGATAAGAGTTGCAGCGCCCATATGGGAAAAGGACACCAGCCTGTATAACCACAAGGTGTCAAAGGAATCAGTTATCAAGGATCAAAGAATTAAAAATCTTAACAATGCATGCCCACCTTCTTCCTGATATGATTGATCGTTGACGACAAATTTGTACATAAGCAAATGTGATGATGAAAGCTGATGGTGTTCAGCTATCGAAAGATATAGTGTCTAGGGTCTTTAGACTTGAAAGTAAACAAGCGGCCATCTAGCTCAGAAGCAACAAAACCCACATGGAAGAAGCACACCAGTCTGTGTGACCACGAAGTGTCGAAGGAATCAGGTATCAGACATCAAAGAACTAAATATTGTATCATTATAAATGAGGTGGAGTACAGATTGGGGACCCAAGGTCCGTCTGCAGGGGAATTGACATCCCCTTACAGAAGGGTCATGGGGAAGAGAACAGCCAGTCAGGACTCAGTGTAGTAACAATGAAAATATGCAACTTTCCTCTAGTTCTAAAATGCTTCCTCCGTCCCACTATCAATCTGGTTAGATCAGAGGATGTACACTGGTACAGATAGGAATGAGAAACATGGGGAATCCAGGGCAAATGATCCCTTTAGGACCAGTGGGGAGAGTGACGATACTGAAAGAATGGAGGGAAGGTGGAGTAGAAAGGGGGAACCAATTGCAGGGATCTACATACAACCTCCTCTCTGAAGTACAGACAACAGGGAAGTAGGTGAAGGGACACATCGGACAGATGACAAGATGACAAAATAATAATTTGTAAATTATTAAGAGTTCTTGGGGGAGGGGGTGTGGGGAAGGAGAGGAAATATGAGGAGCTGATACTAGGGGTTTGGGGAGAGAGAGGATGTTTTGAGAATGATGATGGCAACAAATGTACAAATGTGACCTGCATACAATAGATGTATGTATTAATTGTGATAAGAGTTGTATGAGCCCCCAAGAAAATGATTTACAAGTAAAAAAAAAAAAAGCCTATTAAAGAATTTCTAATAATGAGAGTCTTTGTGGCACTATCATTGGGCTGCTAACTACCAAGTTGGCAATTCGAACCCACCAGACAGACGCTCCCCCAAAGAAAGATGAGGCTGCTTGCTCTCCTAACCGTGCATAGGGTTTTGGATACTATCAGTCAGTGGTCAGTAACATTTTTTTCAAGTGGGTCGTTTTTCTACTGTTTTTCACAAAAATTTTTGCTGGTGGGTCACATCATTTCTATTTTAGGTTACACATTATCTTAGAATACAGAAAATAAAAACATTATACAGATGGGATAATCCAATATATTAAATATCGAATTACAAATTTATTATCATCAAATCTATATTTACATTTGAAAGAAATCATAAAATCTTAGCAGAAAAGTAAACATCATGTCAATAAAATGAACCCCTATTTAATTAAGAACATTTAATCATTTTAATGGCTTCCTTGATGCTGTTTCATTATCCCTGGAAGGTTTGAGATATTTGGGTGATAATTCCTTGATTTTGAATTTTTATTAACCTATTTTGTGATGAATTGAGAATGAATTTCATTTGGGAAAATACCAATGCACATGAGTAGGTGGACCCAAAAGCTGATAGTAAAGTGAAACTAACTTTCTTTATCAAACAAAACTTGGAGGGAAGTGATGCCCAACATGTCGCTATCATGCTTCAGTGATTTTCAACAGTTGCTTCAAGTTGTCTTCTTAAAGCCCTGAATTTGTCTGTCCATATTGCTGATTTTTTGAAGTCAATTAACTCCATGGCCAGATTTTGACTTCAAGGAAATTGGAATATTGCAGGTCGAACCACACTGTCCTCCATTTCATCAGGCTTTATTATAAAACTGAACATAGGACCATGGGCTTTAATGTTCTGAAATTGGTTTCAAATTTGGTTTGAATGGCATCTATGTAAGTTTTAAATATATCTACTCCATTTGTGATTTCTTTATGAGTTTTAACTAAAGGAAAATATTTAAATGTTTGTTTCACTAATTCACCCTAAAATAGAACTATGTTACAACAAAAACTTTTCCATTCTTCATAAAGTTTGAGAATTGTCTGTTCCTTGCCCTCTAAGGACAAATTTAAAGCATTTAAATCATTTAGTGGGTCACTAAACTCTTTTAAGAATCTTAATTTAAAAAGCCAATATTTATTTTTGAGCTGAGGGAAACTTTCACTGATTTCACTCATAAATATTTCAATTGCATCAATGCATTCCACAAAGCAATTTAGAACCTTTCCTCTGCTTATCCAGTGAACTTTAGTATGCATAATCATTATATTCACATTCAATTTCTTCTAAAAATGTCTTAAATTTTCTGTGGTTCAAGGCAGAACAAGCTATAAATTGTGTTAGAAATTTTAACCATTAGGCGCATCATATCTAATTGTTTTGAGGAGACTTTTGCTCATAAATGTTCTTCATGAATTATACAGTGGAATGAAAGTAGTGGTCTTCCAAGTTCCTTCTGCAATAGGTTTACAAAGCCAATATGTTTTCCTAATATTGCTGGAGCCCTTCTGCTGTGACAGAAAATAATTTTTTCTTCAAAACAAAAACATTTCCATCTTCGAAATTAATGAATTCTTGAACTTTATTTTCTTTTCGTAGTACCTAACATTGGTGAAAGTAAAGTACACACAACTCTTCATGAATAACTGGAGAATCAATAACTCCATAACAAGCAACTACTGCAGGCCTTGCAACGTTATTTATGTCAGTATTTCATCCACAGGCAAGTCCAGTGAGATCTATCTTGTTCAAGTCAAACTTTGCATATCACTTTTCATTTTTTCAGCACGCCTCTAAGGAGACAGCTAACGACAGCCGGCTGCCTATGCTGTTTCACCAAATCAAAAGCACCACAGTGCAGCAATCGCCCTCCACCACCAGCCATCACCATAAATTGAAAGCACCCACTTTAATCCGTTGAAAAAATACCTACTGATCGTCATAATTAAGAATTGTTTACTGGGTCACTAAAATTTTCCCAGTGGGTCACTAGGTGACCTGCAGGTCATAGGTTTCCGACCACTGCTATAAGTCGTTATGAATCTAAAACATCTTTATTCATATCTCAAAGTTAGAATCAACTTGATGGCAGCCGGTATGGGGTATCGTTGGGGGGCTCCATAAAATTTTTTTAAAAGAATGTTTAATTTAAAAATGTACTTCTACACACCAACCTGTGTGACCACAAGGTGTCAAAGGGATCAGCTCTCAGGTATCAAAGAATAAAATATCATATCATGATATTGCATGCCCACCTTCCTGATATGATCACTGAAGACAAATGTGTGCATAAGCAAATATGGTGAAGAAAGCTGATGGTACCTGACTGTCAAAAGATATAGCACATCCGGTCTTAAAGTCTTGAAAGTAAACCAACAGCCATCTAGCTCAGAAGCAACAAAACCCACATGGAAGAAGCACATCAAATGTGTGACCACGAGATGTCGAAGGGATCAGGTATCAGGCATCAAAGAACTAAAAATTGTATCATTATAAATGAGGGAGAGTATAGATTGGGGACCCCAAGCCCATCTGTAGGTGAATCAACATTCCCTTACAGGAAGGTTGCGGGGAAGAGATGAATCAGTGTAGCAACGATAAAACATGCAACTTTCCTCTAGTTCTTCAATGCTTCCTCTCCCCTATCATGATCTCAATTCTACCTTACAAATCCTGCTAGACCAGAGGATGTACACTTGTACAGATAGAAACAAGAACATGGGGAAATCCTAAGGACAGATGATTCCTTCAAGACCAGTGGTGAAAGTGGTGATACAGAGGGTATCGAGGGTGGAGGGAAGGTGGAGAAGAAAGGGAGAACCAATTTTAAGGATCTACATATAACCTTCTCCCTGGGGTATAGACAACAGGAAAGTGGGTGACGGGAGATATTAGACAGTAAACGATATGACAAAATAGTAAGAAATTATAAATTATCAAGGGTTCATGAAGGATGGAGGAGTGGTGGGTTATGAGGAGCTCATACCAAGGGCTCAAGTAGAAAGTGTTTTGAGAATGATAATGGCAACAATTGTACAAATGTACAAATGTTGTACAAATGTACAACAAATGTACAAATGTGCTTGACATACAATGGATGCATGTATGGATTGTGATAAGAGTTGTGTGGGCCCCTATTAAAATGATTTTTTAAATGTGCTTCTAAAAACAAAATCAACACCAACATTCAATTCATCTGTCTTTTTAAAAGGTGCAAGGAAGGAGGCTCTAAGGATAATAGACAAGAACTTACAGTGAATACTATGTCTTGATATCAGTTTCTAAAGCAAGTTTATCATTGTAACATTCTTTCCAACCCTTGTAAGAAAGGGAAAAAATAACACAAGAGATGAACTTTATGAAAGCATTCCAGCTGCAGGGCTTTAGAAATGGTGTTGAACAGGGTGAAAAATGCAAAGGCCAAAAACGCTTTAAATGAAAAATGGTCTTGGGTTTTTCTTAGTAAGAGGAATGCATGAGTATTTGAGCTAATTTATTCTAATGTATCGCAAGATTTGCCAGTTTAAGTACAGGATGACGGTAACATTATGTACAACATAAATATCTTAAACTGCAGTTAATGAATGATGGTTCAAAACCCAAGCAATATTTGAAGTTCCTTCCCTTGAGCATTGTAGACTTGTGTGTACTTCAGTGCCTGACAAATGGTTTGGGCTGATGGCCAGTTTCTGGCACTCCTCTGAATCAGTTTGGAGACCTTAAAAGGGAAATCAGAGAACTCTTGAGAGGAAATATGAAGTACTTTCTATCAGACAATAGCTGCCTTTGCTTCATTGAGTTTTACCTTAAGGGTCAGATTACTGCGACGAAGGCCTTTCACTTATTTCACAGTAAAATAACCTATTTTACCTTGATCTACTACTTTCCTGGAGTTTATCTTGAAAATGCATTTTCAATTAAATAATTTTAAAGTAGTACATTTCTAATCTATATAGAATAGAAAAATATTCATATCCATTTTAGTAAGGAGATCCAAGTATAAGATTTACTAGCTGTAACTACAGAAAATGTAAGAACACAGGTGATTACAACAACATACTACATCTCAACATAATTCACATTTTCCACGCAGATAAGATGAAAAAGCAAAAGAAATGCACAGATAAACAGACAGACACCAACTAAAAAGAACTTAAGTGGACATCACTTTTGCCTTATGGGACAACAACAACCAAAAATAAATAAATAAATAAACCCAGCCTACTGGTCACGTGGTATACAGTTCAAGCTCAGAAATATGCCAAGTTAAAAAAAAATGCCCATCCCACTGTACCCGCAGCCAATCAGTTTTAC
>PVJH01016558.1:0-50225 GCA_004026705.1 Nesogale talazaci
CGGCCCCACGCGGCTTCCGTCCTGCTTAAGATGGCGGCGCCCGGGGTCCTGGGGAGCTGCCGCAGAGGCTGCTGCCGCCCGAGGCGAAGTCAGGCCGCCCAGCGCAGAAGAACCGCCCCCCGCCGCAGCGGCACCCGTCTCGCTTAGCAAGGACTCCCCGACCCACCTGGGACGACAGACGCACTATGGATCCTTCCAGTTCGTCCAACTCCCGTCTCTCGGTCGGCTCCGCGGGTCCCAGCGCGGTGGTGCACCTCTATTCGGTAGGCGGGGAGGGAACGGAGCCTCTGGGCAGGGCCTCGAGAGAAGACCCCCCCCCGCCACGTGGACTCCCTCCAACCCAAGATCCCTGCCTTAATGGGGGGCCCTCGGTCCCCAAGGAGGCATGGAGTGGTTGCCTACCGGGTTTCCATGGCAACACTGTATCGCTCGGTGTAATTGTGGGTATGCATTTAGATGGGAAGTGGATGCGGGGGGGGGGGGTGTCCCTGGTGGCGCGGTGGGTTTAGCGTTTGTCGTTAACTCGAGCTTGGGGTTTCAAACCGACCAGTCGCTCTGCGGGAGAGAGAGGCATTCTGCGCCGCTCCGGGTCTGCGATGGCTCCGAGAGGGGCCGGACGGTTTGCGAGTGGGTCTTCTAAGGGTCAGAGATCCATGCCACCGCCGGGCATGGATTGATTGGTTCAAGTTCCTTTCCGATCCTTCCTTCCTGCCTGCCGAAGTGCCCCCGACCCCAGATCCGAGGCATGAAAAGCAGAAGTCCGCTCCAAATAAGCTTCAGTAAGGATTGCAATTTAGGAACACCCGTGCGTGGGTCCGTTCAGCTCTGCTGTCTGCAGTCTCCATCAATAGGAAGACATGTCTGGGCCATGGCCGGATTTGCTCCTCTAGGGAGAGTACGGGTGTGGAGAGCTACTTTCCGGGCGAGCCGGAGAAACCTGTGTGTCTGACCCTGCCAGGGAGGTGTGTGAATCCCCACCCTGCCTTATCGCCGCTGCTTTAGTATCACCGGGGAAAAGCCTTTCGCTGGTGTCTGCGCATGTGATTGTAAGATTTGGAAGTTAAAGGAAATGCCATTGCCGGTTAAACTGCTTTCTATCATTGTACTTTTCCCCAAAAGGCATTATTCTATAGATCATATTTTTTTCATGGAGAAATGAGCTGGAGGTGTTGTGACATTCAGAATGACTTAATTCTGGGGCAACTGTTATACTGATAAATTGATTCTTAAATACTTTAAGAAGCAGTAAAAGAATATACTTTAGAGGTATGCCTTGGCAGTTAGTGTCATTTTTTTAAAATCTGGCTTAAATATAGAGTTAATTTTTACAAAAAAAAGTCAAAACACCTAGGTAAGCCAAAAAAAAAAAAATGACTGTAAAAGAATACATTCTTGGGCTGAGCCCCGGTGGTGTAAGTGGTTGAGTGCGGAACTGCAGCCCGCGGGCTTGGCGGTTCAAATCCAGCAGTGGCTCTCAGGAGCGGCACTGGGTAGTGCCCACACCACCAGAGGCAGTGATGCCCCCCCACACAAAAAAAGAATACATTCTTACCTGACTTTCTGTAAGGCTTATTATCAATTAAACCTCATTTCAATTCATCTTCTAACTTGCTATATATATATAACTTTACGCCAAACAGATTTTTTTAATCATTTTATTGGGGATTCCTGCAACTCATCACAATCCATATATGCATCCATTGTGTACAAAAGCACATTTGTACATTTGTTTCCCTCATCATTCTCAAAACATTTGCTTTCACCTTGAGCACCTGGTATCAACTTCGCATATTTCCCTTCATTCCCCCACCCTCCCTCACGAATCCTCGATAATTTATGAAGTATTATTATTTCATGTCTTACACAGACCAGTGTCTCTCTTCACCCACTTTTCTGTGGTCTGTCCCCCAGGGAGGGGATTATATGAAGATCATTGTGATCAGTTCACCCTTTCTCCTCCACCTACCCCTTATCCTCCTGGTATTGATACTCTCATTTTTGGTCCTGAGGGGTTTATCTGTCCTGGATTTCCTGTGTTTCCAGCTCTTATCTGTGTCAGTGTGAATCCTCTGGTCTAGCCAATTTGTAAGGTAGAATTGGGATCATGATAGTGAAGGAAAGGAAACATTAAAGAACCAGAGGAAAGTTGTATGTTTCATCAGTGCTACACTGCACCCTGGCTGGCTTGCCTCCTCCCTGCGACCCTTCTGTAAGGGGGTGTCCAGTTGCCTACAGATAGGCTTTGCATCCCCGCTCGGCACTCCCCCTCACTCACAATCATGTGATTTTTTTTGTTCTTTGATGGCTGATACCTGATCCCACAGGTTAGTGTGCTTCTTCCATGTGGGCTTTGTTGCTTCTCAGCTTGTTGTTCTCAAGCCTTTAGGACTCCAGATGATATATCTTTTGATAGCTGGTCGTCAACAGCTTTCTTTACCACATTTGATTATGCACCCCCTTTCTCTTCAGGATCTTGTTGGGAAGGTGAACATTATGGAATGCCTGGTTAACAGAACAAAATGTTCTTCATTGAGGGACTACTTGAGTGGAAGCCCAATGTCCATCTGCTACTTTAATACTAAGTCTATAAGTATACGCACATAGATCTATTTCCCCATCGTCATATATAAATATATTTACATATGTACATGCCTGAATTTAGAACTGTATAAATGCCCTTTGCCTCCTTCTTCTTTTCTTTATTTCCTTTTTTTTTTTGGGGGGGGGGCGGCATCACTGCTCTTCGGTGGTGGGAGTAGGAGGCCCAGCCCCACTGCTGGAACTGAACCTCCGTCCCAGTGGGCCGCAGTCCCGCGCACAACCACTACGCCACCGGGGCTTAGCCCTCTTTATTCCATTTTCCTTTCCTCTTGTCCCACTATTATGTTCATCCTTCTTTTGGGATTCAGTAATTCCTCTCAGTTACATAGCCCTTGATCTAGCCCTCCCAGCCTTCCTATACCTTACATCAAATTTAGATCACTTGTTGTTCCCTTGTCTCTGGGTTTGTTAACACCCACTTCCTTTCCCCCACTCCCCCTTCTCCCAATGCCCCTCCCCCAAACTCAGAACCATCAGTCCCATTGTTTTCTCTTCCATATTGCTTATCCCATCTATCTTATCTGGATAGACCTGGAGAGATAATAATATGCACAGAAAACAAGACAGTGCAATAAAAAACAACAAAAATTACAGGACAGAGGGGGAAAAAAGCCTGTAATTGCAGTTCAAGGGCTGTTTGTTGACCGTTAGGAGTGTTTTCTAGTCGAGTCTGATGGGGTACCATGCCTGGACCCCACGATCTATTTTTTATATTCCAGGGGGACTTCATTGCTGTGTTCTCCTTGCTCTTCTGTTGCGTACTCTTCGTGTTTTGCCCCAGTGTGGTTGAGTCAGATCAGGCACAATTCCCATTCCCCGTAGTGCTATGGGTCAGTGAAGGACCTCATTCATGTCTCATGGTTGGGTTGGCCCTGTGGTCTTCTCTCTGCTTGGGCTGCTCTGAGCAGAAATATCATCTGCAGGGCTTGGTGGGCCAGAACGTGCTCCACTCTCTCCCTCTCCCTTCATTTGCTCTTGTGTGCTCTGATCAGACATGGTTTTAGTTCTGTCCTCTGAAGTGAATTCTTCTGGGAAGATGTCTATGTAGTTGAAATTGGGACCAGCTCCTCAGACCTCTCTATTGGTTCCTGTTTTATGCCCGTATGTTGCATCACATCTTGGAGCACCAGGTTGAAGTCTGGTTCCTCTTTCCCTGTGGAGATGCAAACAGTATCCCCCATACCCATTTTTTTTTCTATTCGGCTCCCCCCCCCCCCCCCCCCCCCCCCCCCCCCCCCCCGGCTCCTTTTAGTTGGCTAACAAATGTATCCCAGGATTGGGACTGGCCCTTAACTATACTACCTGGACCTCACCCTAAAAATGTTTACATAGCTTTTCCCCTATGCACTTTGGCAATTTTTTTTTTAAGCTTACCTCCGCAGACCAATGTTGTACTTGTCCTTTTGTGCTTCTTTTACTTCACAATTTCCTCCAGTTTTTCCCATGTGGTGATGTGCTTCATGCATTCATATCACTGCTTTGATGTGTGTACTCCATTGTATGTATGTACCACATTTTTTTGAACCATTTGTCTGTTGATGGAAATTTGGGTTGTTTTCAACTACTTGCAGTTGTGAACTGTGCCATGATGAACATTGGAGCATGTTTGTTTCTTGACTCTTCTGGATATATGCCCAGTAGAAGGGCGGCTAGCACAATTGGTAACACAATTTCCATCTGTTTTAGATATAGCCAAATCAATTTCCATAGGGTCTGCACATACCTACAGGTCCAACAGTAGTGGACAAGAGTTCCTGTCTTACCACAGCCCCTCCAACACATGTTGCTCTCTGATTTTTTTAAAAATTGAGCTATCTTTTAAGGTGTTAGGTGGTATCTCATTGTTTTAATTTGCATTTCCCTTGTGGCTAATGATCAAGAACATTTTCTCATATGTTCATTGGCCATTTGGATTTCTGCCCTTGTGAAACTTCTGTTCAGGTCCTTTGCCCAGCTCCTCAGTGGGCAGTTTTCTTTCTTTTTGGAAGTTGGCAGAGTATGATAAATTGTAGTAATAAGGCCTTTGTCTTATGTGTCATTGCCCAAGATGTTTTCCCAGTCAGTGAGCACTCTTAGTAAATTTTTCCAATGTACACAAATGTTTTATCTTCACTATATTCCACTTTTCAATATGTGACTCATCTGTATTTGTATCCTCCCCTATTTCTGATAGCATATATATTCCCTGTGCCACAGTTCTCAGTTTGGTACCAATTCACTTATTGATGGCCCTAACGGTTTGGGGTTTTACGTCGAGGTCTGTGATCCATCTTGAGTTTATTCTTGTGCGTGGAGTCAGATAAGGATCTTGCTTCATTTTTCTGCATGTAGATATTCATTTTTTCCAGCACCACTTATTGAAGATGGCATCTGCTTCCCATTTGCTATTTTTGGGGTCCATATCAAAGACCAGTTGTCTGTATTGCTGATGATTTTATTTCTGGGTTTTTAGTTCTTTTCCATTGGTCTGAGTATCTGTCATTATTACAGTACCATGTGATTTTGACCACTGTGACTATATAATGTGTGTGCGAAAGTCAGATCAAGCAAGCCCTCCCCCTGTGTCCTTCTTCTTGAGAAGTTCTCTGCTAATTCTGGGCTTCCTTCCTCACCATATAAAGTTGGTAATCAGTTTTTCCATTTCTTTGAAGAAAGATAATAGTGATTGTATTAAACTTATATAGTACTTTGGGCCCAACTGACATCTTTACTGTATTGAGTCTTCCAATCCATAAGTATGGGATATTCTTTCATTTGTTGAGGTCAGTCTTGATTTCTTGTATTAGTGTTCTGTAATTTTCCTCCATACAAATCTTTAGTTCTTTTAGTTGGGTATACCCTGTTTATTTCAATTTCTGGTTGTTTATTGTGAAGGGTACTTTTTTGAAGGATACCACTACTCTCCTGTGGTCTTTTCTGATGTGTATAGCAAGAATAGAGAAATTTTCCTTCCATTTCTATTTTCCTGAGTGTCTTAGGATACTGGTCTGTAGTTCTTTATTCTTGTGAAATCCTTGCCAGGTTTCAATATCAAGAGTTATACTACCTTGTCCTAGAAGGAGTTTGGGAGTTTGCCATCTTTTTCTATGTTCTGATAGACTTTGTGTAGGATTGGTGTCAGTTCTTCCCTGAATGCTTGGTAGAATTCTCCTGTGAAATCATCTGACCCAGGGGATTTTTTTGTTGGTAATTCCTTGATAACTTAATCTATTTCTTCTGTTGCTATTGGTCTTTGAGATTCTTGACATCCATTTTGGATAGTCTAAGGGAGGGATTGTTTTTCCAAGATTTCATCTGTGTCTTCCAAATTGTTGAATCTATTGGCTCACAAGCCTTCGTAGTACTGTGTAATTGTCCTTTGGATTTCATTAGGGTCTGGTGTAACGTCCCCTTTTTTCATCCCTCATCCTTGCTATTGAAATTTGTTCCTTCCTTTCTTTGCTTAGGTTTGCCAGCAATCTGTCCATTCTGTTTATCCTTTCAAAGAATCAATGTTGAGCAGCATTTTTTCCATCGTTCTCATGTTTTCCCTCTCCTGAATCTTATTAGCCCTGATTTTTATTATTTCTATTCTTTTTCTATTAGTAGGATTGTCCTGTTGGGTCTCCTTTAGTTGCTGTAAATTTTGTGCAAGCATATCAATAAGCCTCTGTTCCTTTTTCACGTGTGCATATATTGCTATGAAACTTCTTCTGAAAACAGCCTTTGCTGTGTCCCATAACTTTGGGTATGTCGTGTTCTCATTCTCGTTTTTTTCTAGGCGTTCCTGATTTCATCTCCGCTGTGGGCCAATACACTGTCCATTTGCAATAGAGGGTTATACAACCTCCAATTGTTTGCCCTTGCTTTTTCATCTTCCTTTTGTTTATTTTCAGTCTTATAGCACAGTGATCAGAAAGGTCTATATGATATTAATGTGCTTAAGTTTATGCAGATTCGACTTAGGCATGTGGTCTATCTTCAAATATGTGCCATGTGAGCATGAAAAGAATGTGAATTCCTTTGTGTGTGTGTGTGTGTGTGTGTGTGTGTGTGTGTGTGTGTCATTACTGCCCTGGTGGGGGTAGGAAGCTCAGCCTTGCTCCTGGAGAGCTGCTGCTGGAGAGGTGAAATCTTTTTGTATTTGGAAGTAGAGCTCCGTAAATATCATATCAACTTATTGTCTAATTGTAGTGTTTAGGTCTCTAGGCCTTGTTGAGTTTTTTTCTCAGTGATCTGTCTTTCTCTGAGGGGTATATTGAAATCAACTACTATAATTGTTGAGGCTTTGATTTATTTTTCCATCATTTGAAGCATTTGATTGATGTATTCATTTGGTTTCTCGTTCAGGGAATATATGTTTAAAATGCATAGTGTTTTGGTACCCAGCTAACAAATGATTGAATGCCTGGAATCTCAAAAACTTGAAGATAATCGAGTCACCATTCAGCGCAAAAACAGCAAAGTCTACATGCAGGAAGCACACCAGCATGCGTGATCAAGAGGTGCCAAAGGGAGCAGATATCGAGCACCAAAGAACAAGAATCACATCATTACATAGGAGGGGGAGAGCCGGGTGGGGACCCACTGGTGGGTAATTGGTCACCCCTTTACAGGGGAATCACAAGGAGGAGACAGACCAGTTGGGGGCAGCCAGGCAGTGATGATGCATACAAGTTTCCTCTAGTTCCTGAAGCCTTCCTCCCCGTCCCCCAACCACCATGGTCCCAACTCTACCTTGCAAATCCAGATGGACTGGAGAAGCCACACTGGCATAGAGGAGAGCTGGAGATATGGGAAAACAAGGATGGATGGGCCCCTTTGGACCAATGGTTAGATTGGAGATACTGGAAGGGTGGAGAGAAGGGGGCGGGGGGTAGAGAGACGGAACCAACAGCAAGGATATATACACAAGCTCCTACTTGAAGGACAGGCAGCAAAGGAGTGGGTTGGGGGAGAGGTCGGGCAGTGTACATATGACAAAACAATAACAATGTATGAAGTATTGAGGGTTGGAGGGGAGGAGAGACCAGGGGAAGAGGGGAAGGAATGGAAAAGCCGATACTAGGGGTTTAAGGGAAAAGGTGGACGATTGGAAAACAATAATAGAAGTGGACATGTGAGGGTGTTTGACGAGTATGCTTATTTATATATTGTGAGAAACGATGTATGAGCCCCCAATAAAATGATTTAAAACAAAATAAAATAAAATGCATAGTGTTTCATTGTCTACCATTCCATTGAACATTACCTAGTGTCCCACCTTATGTCTTTCCTGGTTTGCACTTTGAGGTCAATTTTGTTTTTGTTTTTTCATGGGGAAATTTTTGCCAATTCTTCTCGTGTGAAAGATTAATGCTTTTCATTTGAGGTTTTCTACTTCTGATCACTGGACAGCAACCTTTTCTTCAGCAGTGGTTCTCATTCTTGTGACTGCCCAGCTTTGACTTTTATTATAACCTGAACTTATCCTTATTCTTCCAGTTGTCCTTGTTTATTTCCTCATGCAGACTATTACTGTGCAATGCTCTCTGCCTAGTATGAAGTAGTACTTCTGAGCTGTTTAAGCTGCTACTGCTTGCAGCCAGTATTAGTAGTACCTACTTTATTCTCAGAGCCCTGGTGGTCTGGTAGCTTATGCTTTGGACAAGGTGAGCAGTTTGAGCCCCACCAGCTGCTCACACGCAGAGAGAAAGAGGAAAGTGTCTGCTGCCCAGAAGAGTAATAACCTTGGAAATCCCACAGAGCAGTTTCTTGGGGAAGTCATTGGAGTAAATAAAGAATTATAAATACGTGGGGAAAAGGACAGTGATGGAAGCACGCATACTTTGTTGTGGAAATGATAAGAACAGGCAGTTGAACCTGCTGAGGAAACTCAGGGAAGGATTCTAAGAGACGATGGCCCCAGGGTTGAGTTTTTGAGAGGGGCATGGGAGTTAATGGAGGGGACAATTAACTTAGCTCTGATCTAAGTCTTCTTGTGTGCTTGATAGTTAATAATTAAGGGTACAATAAAAGGAACAGAAGAAATGAAACTGAAAATGTGAACAGAGGATAGCTCCAGAGGGAATTTTAAATATGTTTACTCATCTAAGGACAAAATCTTAACTTGATAGGAGACCATTTAAGGATAATCAGATTTGTAGTTTTTAAAGTCTGTGAAGTTTTCAGGAGCTCTGATGACGTAATAGTTAATCTCTCCACATCTTGAACCCACCAGTCATTCCATGGAAGAAAAGACCTGTCAATTGACTCCCATAAAGATTAAGCCAAAGTTAATCTTTGACTCCCATAAAGATTAAGCCAAACTTAGGGTTGTTGCCTAAGTAGGAAACCTTATGGGGACAGTTCTACTCCACACTGTAGAGTTACTCTCAAGTAGATGATTTACAACAACAGCACACGAGAATAGCTATGCTTCTGGCATAATTTGGGTAAATGTCAACTTTGCTCGCAGATGTTCAGTGAAACTATAGAATGAAGAGAAAGAAGTCAGGATAGGTAGCCACTCGTGTAGCCAAATTCAAATTGAAATTTGAAATATAAAATTAGAGTCCACTTACAGGTCATCTGAGATCTTGAGATCCGTATGTCTTCATATCTCTTAAGTCCTTACATATAGGCAGAATTCTGGGTCCAACTTACATATAGCATATAGTTATGACATAATCCCTGTAAAACCTGTTAGTATCTGAAAAATCCCAAGTAATCTGAGTTAAAATAAATTACATATTAGATTAAATAGCCACAGAATCTTTAAAGGGTATGGTTTTGTTATTTTCATTCTTAGAATTTTGAGGTTTATAAACAATCCATCCTTGAATGTTGAATGTATATGCTAAAAGCAAAATTAGTAAAAGAAGAATATAGAGCATCATGGTACTTTTTTTACTTAAAGTATCGTATGTATTTGTGTATAAGTTGAGCTTTTCAGCACTTTTTAAATGCAGTTTTTGTGGTAAAATTTAGGTGCCTCCACTGATATTCGGGTTGACTTATCCTTGAGTTTATATCATAATTAAAAGTGAAATGTTTTAACAGAATTTTTAAACAAGTGATGGGATGAGAGGTTCTCTGTTTTGTGTCCTTGTTTGAAAACTCACTTCTAGCATATAAAAATTTTTTTTCTTGACTGAATCTGGACAAGTATTTAAAAACAGAAACTAGTTAGAATAAATTATTGGAGTACTCATTTCCATCAAATGGATTCTGGCACATAGTGACCACAAGGACAGATCAGAACTGTTCCATAAGGTTTCCTAAGCTCTCAGTTGACATAGATGCAGATTGCCACATTTTTCTCCCTTAGATTCAGATGGTTGGATTCTAATTGCTGACTTATTGGCTACCATCATAACACTTTTAACTCTGTGCCCACAGTACTCATTTAACAGAATAAGGTTGTCTCTAATTCTTTGAATTAGATTGTGCTCTATCAATTAGTAAATTTAATCACAGAAGCAAAAATTAGGAAATTTGAAAGCCAAATGAGGTGGGGGAAATTAGCAACAGTAGAGAATATGTAGGTCTTTCTGGGTTATGGTGATTTTGATTAGTAGGATGGTCAATGCAAAGACTTGGAGCCAAGGAAACATGACTTGTTTGGGACAGTGACTGGACACCTAGGGAAATTATTTATTTATTGTAAGTGTTTGTTTATTATTACTGAATACAAATGCTGGGCAGATCACCAACACTAAGACTGTTAAAATATAGACTATGTAATTTACACGAAATTCATGAAACCGAGGTCTGACAAGTCACCTGTAAGAAAGATGAAACAACAACAAAAAATAGTTCATCGTAGTGGATGTATGGATAATCAAACTATGGTATACACAAAGCATTGGAATTGTATGCAATGTTAAAGAATAGCGAAGCTATGAAACATCTCACAGCACAGATGAATCTTGAGGTGATTATGTTGAGTGAAATAGATTAATTACAAGAGGATAGATATTGTATAATACCACTGTTATAAGAAATTGAGCAAATGTTACACACACAGAAAGAAACATTCTTTAATTGTTACCAAGGCTGGGATGAGGAGGGAGATAATTTCACTCATTTTGATGAGGGAGCTTCAGGAAGCTTGTAGAAGAGGTCCATTATCTTTTGATTCCATTTTTCCATTAACTTTTTGAAGTTCCCTCATGTGAACTTGGGTGAAGGAGAAAGGCAGTACACAATAAGGTATGACCAAAGCAAAGAAACAGAAACAAGATAGGAGTGAATACCAACAGGGAAGACTACTACTGCATATTCGATCCTGCACTGAGAGTAGTAGCCGTGACTTACAAATAGATTCATAAATAGATATGTAAGTTAAGAGGTGTGCAGTGGTGTATGGGGGTACACCATATGCATAGAGAGCTTCAAAAAGTTTGTGGAAAATGGAGTTAAAGATTATGGAATTTAAACAATCTTTTTAAAAGGCCTTCCCACAGATTTGGCAAAGGGGATTTCTACAGACCCATATGTATTGGCAACAAATGTGTCCTTGTGGATCGTAGAGCATACAGGGAGCAAAGTTATGCAGACTTCTTAGCCATAACCACACATCTTGAGGAACTGGATCACTAAACTTTAGGGCTTAAGATAATAGTCTTGGGGACATTTGAGGTGATTAACATTAACATAGTCCATAAAAATAACGTTCTGCATCCTGGTTTGGTGAATAGTGGCAGGTCTTAAAAGCTAGCAAATGACTGTCTAAGACACAACTATTACTATCTTTCTGTCTGCCTGTATTACACTGACTCAGAGGAGAGTTGGTGCCAGGTAGACTGAGAGAGTACGTGTTGTGCAGAGTGAGTACATTGTGGTGAAACTACTGTCACAAGACTACTTCAAACTTGGAAGTGAACCTAATCTAAGGGATCACCTTTCAGTCAAGCAATATTTATAGCAGGCCTATAAAATTAACAATAACAGATGTGAGAAAGGTTCTCCTCAGAACAACCATGTGAGATAAAAGGGCAGCATTAGACCAAAAAACAATGTTCAGAAATCAGGAAGGGATAGGGAAGATGGGCAAGTAGAACGCAAGGGGAAAGTAGGAAGAGTTCTGTTAACATTGAAGGAATTGTATATAAAGTGTTGAATGGGAAATTTGCTCTCTAATGTTTCACCCACACTAATTAAAAATATTTTAAAAGAGAGGAGGACAGTAGCCTTCCATTTTTCTCCATCGATTCACTCGGTCTATGAATTAAAATGACTCTTATTAATAATGTATATTTACAGCTAGAGACCCTCTTATCTTGCTCACAGAGCATCCTTTGAAACAGTTGACTAGTCTCTCTGATTGAACTCCATGATACTAGTTTCTTCCTACTCTATTTGTCAGTCTTACTCCATTTAAATGCATTCACTAAAACTCAGAATACCTGAACCCTCTTTTTTCCCCATTTCTATTATTCCTCTTTGATTTTATCTTTCTCAATAAATGCATATATATACATATATATGGTATTGATTCTCAAATATTCATTTAACTTTGTCCCTCCTTAAATTTCTGGATCCAGCCAAGCTCTGCTTGACTAATAGTTCCTTCAAACTTAATGTGTCCACAGTGGAATTCTTGGTTTGGGGCCTTATTCCTAAATTGTGTTCCCCCAAGAATGGTATGACCATCTATCTAATTGTCCAAGACAAAATTCAAGCATATTCAGCCTTTCAGCAAATCCTAACAACTCCATCACTATAGTATATTCTAAATATTCTATCTCTGTCACTACCATCTCCTGTAGTAAGTCTTTATCTTTCATCTACCAAAGTTATCCATGGCTGCCAGTCTTGCCACTACCATCCATTATCTAGCCAACCAGCCACATGGCTTACTGTGGTCTAAATTAGGGGTGTGGGACATTTGGCATGTGGACTATACGAGGCCTATTAGATCATTTGATCTGACCCTCCCAAAACAACTGAAGATAGGACTTGAAATTCAATAAATTTAGCTTTTTCATAGCAACATAAACTTATATTAAGTGTATCATAATAGTGATGTCAGTTTTGAGGGACATGCAAGGACTGTCCATTACAAGATTGACAGGACACATGCAAGTACATGAAAAGACAGACATGCATGCTTCGGACACACATGCTTCTTGTTGGCTGCCCCATGACATGTCTACCTGTATTGCACTAACTCAGAGGAGAGTCATTGCCAGGTAGACTGAGAGTGTACATGTTGTGAAAGTGTGAACACATTATGGCGAAACTACTGTAATCTGAGAAGGGATACAAAGATGATATCTTGCTTCAGTGATTGATGGGCATGTTGTTGGCCTCTTTGTTGACATAGATATAACTCTGGCTGCTGTACTAATTAAGATTGTGAAACCAAACAATGGAGAAAAGATAATCCACCTAATTTTTCTTACTTGCGCACCTGTTTGTATATCGCTCTTCTTATGCGTATATCAAGTGACCATGTAAATATTTTTATTGAATAATGGTAAATAAGGAAGGTTGGGTAGTGATCAGGAACACTCATGTAGGAAATGACCCTGCTGTCCAGGCAGCACTCAGACCAAAGTAAAAGAATCTGTTGAAATGATCTGGCCATCAGCATTTTTAATAGTACACCAAGTGATTTTACTGGGAAGTATAGGTTAAAAGCCAGTGGGTTAGAAATTGGGTCAGGGTCAGACTGAGGATGACCGTAAGTGAATAATACCCAGAGAAAGTACATTTTACATACTGTCGGTAAAATATCTTGAGGGTTGAGTAAAGACTCAAAAGAGACAATGAGAACGAACAGACATACACTGAGGAGATGAGCGTAGACTGTGGCTGATGGCTGAGTGTTTTTCAGGGGAACAGATGGGGCAGGTGAGGGGCATCCCCAAACTGGGTCTGTCTTGATCACCAGGATCTGCATCCCCGATCCATACCATAGTACCAAGCATATAATAGCTGCTTAAATATTTAAAGATGAATGATGTAATTTATAGTATTATCAGTCAACTTGAACACAGGTCTGGAAAGCACTGAAATACTGTAGCTTCTTTAGAGAACCTACAGGACTTTTGTATAGATGGATTGTTTTAAGGAAGGGAATCTTTTTTTTTTTTGGGGGGGGGGGCATCACTGCTTTCCGGTGGTAGGAGTAGGAGACCCAGCCCCACTGCTGGAATTGAACCTCCGTCCCAGTGGGTCACAGTCCCATACACAGCCACTATGCCACCGGGGCTCAGCCCTTTTTTTTTTTTTTAAGGCATCACTGCCCTCAGGTGGTGGGAGTAGGAGGCCCAGCCTTTGCTCCTGGGAGCTGGAATTGAACCTCCAACCCAGTGGGCCGCAGTCCCATGCACAACCACTACGCCACCGGGGCTCAGCCCTCTTTTTTTATGCCCCTGTCTTGGGCAGATGTGAAGAAGTATAAGACATGATCTTACAGAGAACTGATGAAGGGTCTTAGATAATCATATTTTTTGACAAGCATTTTCAAAATACACATGCCTATTATTCCCCTTATTTGTCCTGATGGGGTGTTTTTGTTGTTCTATCTCTCATTCCGTGTGTGTGTGTGTGTGTGTGTGTGTGTGTAAGAGAGAGAGAGAGAGAGAGAGAGACAAGAACAATTGAGTATTGAGAAAATATCCCATCCCAGTCCAGATCAAGTCCACAAGTCCAGTATTATACCTCATGTGAGTCTTCTTCAGACTCACACAGCCATGCAGCGATGCTGAATGCAGGAAGATCACAGACCAGTGGGTGGAGAGTCTTGTGGATTCAGTGGTAGTAGCAGTGTGTCAGGACTGATGTGGGTCTCCATGTGGCTCCTTCAGTTCTCGAGACTGGCTGCATCAGTGTAGCCCCATGTGACTTCTCAGCAAGCATGTCTCGCAGGGAGTGAGTATGTGCCCCACCTCCAGCGAGCTATTTCTCTCTTAGTGCCTCCAACTGAGGTCAAGTTGCAATCTGATTGACAGGCTAAACTTCACCCATTCGCTCTTCAGTCTCAATTGACAGCAGATTATGTACTACCACAGCCACCTTGTCAAACCATCTCATCAAGCACTTTCTTTTTTCCCTGTATTTCACCAAGCATGATGGCTTTTTCCAGAAATTAGTCACTACTGAAAACATGTCCAAATTACATGAGACAAATCTCTTCATCCTTTTAAGAATTATTCTGGTTGTACTTCTTCAAAGATGCATTTGTTTGTTTTTCATGGTATATTTAATATCATCACTAAGACCATCAATTTGTGTGTGTGTGTGTGTGTGTGTGTGTGTGTGTGTGGCATCACTGCCCTGGTGGGAGTAGGAAGCCTAACCTTGCTTCTGGAGAGCTGCTGCTGGATTTGAACCATCAACCCTGTGGGTTGCAGTCATGCACACAACCACTTTGCCACCAGGGTTCAGCCAAGACCGTCATTTAAAACAATAGTTCTCAACCTTCCTAAGGCCGTGACCGTTTAACACATTTCTTCATGTTGTGGTGCCCCTCAACCATAAAATCATTTTCATTGCTGCTTCATAACTAATTTTGCTACTGTAATGTTCAGCCCCCAGTGGGATCACAACCCACAGATTGAGAACCGTGGATTTAAAGTTTTTTGGTCTTCCTTATTCATTGTCCAGCTGTCATATGCATATGAGATGATTGCAAATATATATGGGGCATAAGCATGTTCATGTTAGGATATGCAACATCTTTCACATGTCCTTTTATAATTAAATTTTTCATCAATTGCTTATTTTTTATTCTTATGCTTAATTGTAATTTTAGTTTAACATTATATTTTTCCCATTACTGCAATATTTTGTCATTAATTATTGACCATTTCTTGAGTATCTACTATATTTTAATCATGACTAGATGTTAAAAATACAAAAAGAAAACAAATCAACCTGTCCTGGACATAATTTCATTTTAGTAAGGAAGACAGACATAGAAACAATTACATTTTGTGAGATACATGCAGTAGAAAAAAATATACATATACATATATATACACATATATGGAAGTTCTTATGAAAAGGGTGAGTGAGTCTCTGGAGAACTGAAGCAGAGTATTTACAGAAGAGAAATACAAGAGCTAAGATGACAGCAGGACAGGAATTCATTCCTACATTGAGATGAGAATATGCAAAGGCACAGAGGGATGCCACGATGATGGATGTTAGATGCATGCACGTCACTTCCTATTCAGCAGACAGACTGTGGAATTTGTAGGGTGGTGGGCATGATGGGTGCAGTCCCTGGGAAGCTCACACAGTTAAGAGTGCATCTACTAACCAAAAGGTTGGCAGCGATTTTAGTCCACCCTGAGGCATCGCAGAAGAAAGGCCTGGTGATTGCTTCTGGAAGGTTCTCACACTCCTTGCCACCCAGGCAACTGCTGATTCATGATGACCCAAAGGTACAGGGTAGAACTGCCCTTGTCCCCAGAATGATTGATGGTTTCGAACTGTGGACCTTGAGGCTAACAGCCCAGTGTGTAAACACTATACCACCCGGGCTCCTTCTATGTTAGCACCAACCAGTTTAGATTTGGGGTTTGTTTTTGTTTTTGTTTTTTGGCATAGTATGAGATGGGTCTGGAGAGGTAAACCAGGGCCAGGTCATGGTTTTATTCTGAAGTGTTTAAGTGTTTTAAACCTGAATAATTTGGTCATAGTTATTTTGATAAGATCACCATGCTAAACAATCCAAACCAAACCCGCTGTCATTGAGTTGATTCAATATGGAGAACTAATTCAGAGAAACAAAATATAGGTGGTTCAATGGCTTAAGTGCTTAGCCGCTAATTGAAAGGTTAGAATTCAAACCTACCAACATCTCCAAAGGAGAAAAGACCTGGTGACTTGCTCCCCTGAGTGATCATTGTCTGGGAAACCTCATGATTTTACTCTGTATACAGTTCGTTCTATCCCATAGGGTTGTTAGGTATTAGAATGGGACTGATGGCACCTCATAACAGCATGATTGTGCCGAGAAGAAATAATGTTGATTTTTTAAAGGACACGCGTAAGATACAACCAAACGTGTATAATCAGAGCCCAATAGAAGCCCGAGGTTTGGCTGAGCCCCGGTGGCGTAGTGGTTGTACGCAGGACTGTGGCCCACTGGGTTGGAGGTTCAAATCCAGCAGCAGCTCCACAGGAGGAAAAGCTGGACCTCCTACTCCCACCACCACAGGACAGTGATGCTCAACAACAACAACAAAAAAGAAGGCTGAGGTTTGGAAGCATATATAATTAATATTTTAAAACAGTAGAGTACTTGAGAATACCTAGCATAATATGTGCATCGAAGAGAAGAGGTTCTAAAGATGTTAACATATTAAAGGAAATGCGTGGAAAAAAGATCCTAGTTATCATTGGGGGGGGGGGGGGACAGGCGGTGAAGGGAACTCCCTCAAGTTGAAAAGCGCTGGATCAGAGAAATGAGGAAGATTTTCCCCTGTGACAAGAGTTACACATTATAAACAGAATAGGATATTTTCAGGAAGACCAGAGTCGGGTGGGGAGGGAGAGGGTGTACTTGAAAGTAGCAGTTATCTATCACCCATGACCCGGGTTCATTGGCATAATGTAGTCCACAAAGACCACAATCTTTCTACAGCGTACTTTGGGGAGTAGTGACTGGGATCTTTGTAGCTTCTGAGCAGCCATCTCAGGTACGGGATTACTCTGTCTTTTTGTTGTAGTTGTTGTTTTTGTGGCATCACTGCCTGTGGTGGTCGTGGGCGCTACCCAGTGCCGCTCTGGAGAGCCACCGCTGGATTTGCACCGCCAAGCCCGTGGGCTGCAGTTCCGCACTCACCCACTTCCGCCACCGGGGCTCAGCCCCACAGCATTACTTTTTCTTTGTCCAGAGCAGCATAAAGAAAGCCTCAGTCATGTGGAGAACATTTGTTTAGTGGATTCATAGGCCATTTGGACTTTGACCTGTACTATGCCTTTGAGACCCAAAGAACTAGATGGTGTCCAGTTGCTGCAACCAACTACTGTATAAGAAGTTCCTAGACAGAGTTGGAAGAGAAAGGTAGAGCACAACTCAGCCATAAAAAAGCCCAAGTTAACTTGGGACCCCTGACCCTATATGACCCTTAGTCGCCCTTCAGCCCTCCAACCAAACTCACTCTGCTGGCTGAATTTTCAGCCGAACCTTAGCTCTCTATGGGGGACAACAGCACAGGGAGGTCTACCGTCCTTGGGATAACCAAAATTCAGAAGGGTTGGGAGAGAAGGAGGAATGGAAATGGGAAATAAATGAAGGAAGTAGAAAATAATATTGTGGAATAAACTTAAATATCATGGAAAAGTATTGATGACATTAATTGGAAATGTCAGGGAGCAAATCAAAATGAGGGGGTGTCACAGGGGAAGGGGAGACAATGTGTCTACTCAAACTAAACTCACAGTAGTAGAAAAATCATTCACTGACTTGTGTATGGATTACAGGCGTATTTAATTTTCTTTCTGCTTTACTTGTATTTTCCAAACATTAATATTGAATAGTTTGGTAATTAGGGGGAAATTAGTGTAAGATATTGGGGAATATATAAATTTATTATCTAGCCATTAAAATGTTTAGAACAATATTTAGAGTGGGAAAATATTCTTAACAGAGACAAGATAAACTGCTTGGTATGGTCCATATTTTAAATTAAAAAGAAATTTTTGTCACAAAAGGCCAAATAATGTATGAGAAAGAAAAGTTTTTAATTGTTGTAAAAGAAAAATCCAGATAATATTTTCATACCAAAAGAAACATGTTCTGAATGGTTCCTAGGTTAGGAGGGAAAAGGAGCAAGAGGAAAGCAGTAGGCTGGAGGAGGGTGGGCAGGTGTGTTAACCAGAGTGAAAGAGAAGGTAATAGTCAATGAGACTATGAGAAGAGGGGAAAGAAGGCAGGGGACAGGTCCAGGCAAGCTATTGGAGGTTTGAAAGGTATTGATGGTCCGAAATGTGAATCTCCACCTAATCTGTTGTGCTGGGTGAGAGCAGCTGGTTCAAGAATAGGCTAAGCAGGGGTCCTCAGACGTTTTAAAGAGAGGGCCAGTTCACTGTCCCTCAGATTGTTAGAGGGCCAGAATATAGTTTCAAAACAAAACAAAACAAAAAACCTGAACAAATTCACTGTTGGCCCCGGGGTGAGTCGGCTGCTAAGCAGGACTGCAGTGGGTACAAAAACACCCGGCAGGCCGGATAAATGTCCTCATCATCCCAGGACAGAGAAAGCCAAGATTTTTATAGTTCTGAGTAGTGGGCTGGCTTAAGGAGAGGGATATTCAAGCACTTACTTATCAGGTAGGCAGGGTATAGGGTGAGGACTGGGCAAACAGCACCACGCAGGTTAGAGTTCAAGATCTAACAGGATAATTTACATTTCTTGCTAATTAAGCAGGCATTGCCCAGAGACGGCTCTAGAGCATCAAGGTCTGTCGGGAGAGAAAGGAAGGACAAGCGGGAGGGAGGCGTCGAGGGTGGAAGGCAGTTTAAAACAAAATGGCATTCCTCACACTAAGCTGGGTCACTACAGTCCACAAAGTTAAATTATATATATAGAAATACCTCTGTTGTTGAACCCGGTTCGTTCCCAAATCGGGTTCAAATATTGAAAAGTTCAAAAACAGAGCATGTTTTTCACATAAGAAATAATGGGGCCTGAGCCCCGGTGGCGTAGTGGTTGTGCGCGGGACTGCGGCCCACTGGGACAGAGGTTCAATTCCAGGAGTGGGGCTAGGCCTCCTACTCCCACCACCGAGAGCAGTGATGCCCCAAAAAAGAAAGAAATAATGGAATGCCAAACAGTTGGTTGAAGCTAAAAATTACACTTGTAAATTCATTTTTCCAGGACTTCAAATCACTATGGAGGCATATATATATATATATATATATATATATATATGTGTGTGTGTGTGATATATGATATATTATATATATATCACTTTCTGGTGTGCTATCTCTAGCGAGTTGTTTCTGTTTTATCCAAATTAACTTTTCACTCTCTTTGATGGTTCTTTGTTTTGTGGCTAACAGTTTCACACCTTTTGCTGCATTAGCTGCTTAAATCACATTTTCTCCCCCCAAAAATGTTAATAATGTTGATTTAACCATGTTGAAGTGAGTCGCCAAGTAAAGAAAAATTTAAAAGCAGTGGCGGCCTGAGTCAGATTTCACACTGATTTCTTTAACTCTTGTTCTCGCAGTTTTCCTCTTAGCTTTACTGCTGCTATCACTTTCTTTGGAGCCACTGTTGTAATACTTTATGCAAATAGGACATGAAAAAAGGCACAATGATGAATATTTTATTAAAGCACTACTAGCCCAGTTGTCTGAGCAGAGTGGCGCTTAGCCTGAAGCGTCACCATTTTGCGTAAGTGGCGAGAAGCAGCATATGACTCAGTCCGTTTGCACAGGTTTTATTTATATTTATTTATTTATTGCACAGGTTTTTTTCGGTTAGATTTTCTATTTGATCCTGTGGCAAAGTTATAAACAGCAAGCAACGATGGCCTGCTGTATGGCAATTGTAAGGATTGCTTGGATAGAAGCTGAATTGTATTGGCTTGAATAGGGGATGAAAATTTGTTGTTAGTTGCCCTCACTTGTTTCTGACTCACAGTGACCCGTTGTACAACAGAACAGAACACTGTGGGTCCTGTGCCATGCTCACAGTTGTGATGTTTGAGTTCCTTGTGTGGCCACTGTTCATCCATCTTGTATGAGGCTTCCTCCTTTTGCTGGCTTTCTGCTGTACCAAGCTTGATGTGCTCATCCCGGGACTGATCCCCTCCAGAGTGTCGAAAGTACATCGGACAACTACCTAACAGTAGCTGATTATGAGAGCACCTTTTTTCTTTGGAAAAATGTCCTTTGGTGGGCTGAGCCCCGGTGGCGTAGTGGTTGTGCGCGGAACTGCGGCCCACTGGGACGGAGGTTCAATTCCAGCAGTGGGGCTGGGCCTCCTACTCCCACCACCGGAGAGCAGTGATGCCCCCCCCCCAAAAAAAATTTTTCCTTTTGTGTGCACCTCTGTGGGTGTATATTATTTTATGTAATTTTTCTTTTATTTTTTTTCCACTCTTTTTTGTGTGTGTGTGGGCATCACTGCCCCCTGGTGGGAGTAGGAGGCCCAGCCTTGCTCCTGGAGAGCTGCTAATGGATTTGAACCCCCAACCCTGTGGGCCGCAGTCCCACACTCAACCTGTATGTCACCGGAGCTCAGCCCAGTAATTTTTATTTTCTTTTGTTTGTTTGTTTTTGGGGGCATCACTGCCCTCTGGTGGTGGGAGTAGGAGGTCCAGCATTGCTGCTGGATTTGAACCTCCAACCCAGTGGGCCGCAGTCCCATGCACAACCACTATGCTACCGGGGCTCAGCCCAATTTTTATTTTCTAATGTATACTTGGACTTACTTTGTAAAGCTAAGTTGGAAGCTAAAAAAATAACAAGCTGACAAAATAACAAATAAGTTGAAAGCTGACAAAATAAGTTTTGTCAGTGTGATAAGTTAAAACTTGTAAAATTGATCTGAATATTTTAGAATCTAACTTATCATCATTTCTATCTTCAATTTCCCAAAAGTATTTGGAGTTTACCATGATAGCAATCAGAAATCTGATGATTAAATTTTTCATAATTTAATGCCAAATTTATGGACCCTGATTATTGCATTTCTTTTTCTATTTATATGAAAATCTTAACATTCGAATATTGTTCTTGTTTATATATTGCAGAATAAAAATTAGTCAATAGTGAAATCTTGCTATTGTGCTTTCTAATGTATCCTCATTTATTTTACAATATGGACTAATTATTTTTTCTCTTTTGTCTTTTCCACAGAAGGAGCTCAAGAAATGGGATGAGTTTGAAGATATTTTAGAGGAGAGAAAGCATGTCAGTGATTTGAAATTTGCAATGAAATGCTACACGCCTCTTGTCTATAAGGAAATTATTCCTTGCACACCAAGTGATATTAAATCTAGTGTTCTCAGTTCTGAAGAGGTTCATTATATCATTAAACAGGTAACTGATCCCCAACATAGATGGATTTGTTCATTGTAAACAGATTTTTCTCTTGATTATTTGAATTTATTTTATTAATGTGCATGATTTCATTTGTTATTTTAATATATATTTTAAACTTTTTATTGTGCTCAACACATTATCAACCTTTTTGCCAGGCATTTGGGATAAGCAAGCAATTACAATATATTGTCTGATCACTTAAGTTTGTTGTCTAATAGGGAATGATGACAGTTGTATGATCAATTAAATAAGCTATGGTAAGAGGGACGTGCTAGTGTGAAGCTAACATGCATTCACAATGAGTAGTAAAGAGGTAATTAATTTGGCTCCCTACTTGGGGAAGTAGATAAAAGATGATAAGGGTTTTCTAGGTAGAAGAAGCAGTGTCCCTAGCAGAGGAATTAACTTGTTCTAGTGGTTTTCAAACTTTGTGGCATATTGGAATCATTTGTGCAACTTTTAAAAATCAACCACATGCACTCAAGTACAAATAGACCCGAATATCAGCCAGGCACCCAATTGTACCACAAAACTACATGAAAAACGTGCTGAAAAACTCAGCTTTTACTCAAGTATATACGGTACTTCCTACCCATTAAATCAGTGTTAGAAGGCGGGAGCCAGGAGCCAGAAGCCAGGCATCAATATATTTTTTAAGAAGTCCAGGTGATTCTAAAATATAACAAAGGTTGGGAATTCCTGGCCTTCTTTAAGCCCCATAGTTAGAGAAAAATGTGTACCTTGATAGTACTGAAAATAATTCAGTTTAACCAGATCAAAGAGAAGAAAGAAAGGATAATGGTGTTTATATACACATATATATTTGTATGTGTGTGTAGTATACATACATATATATAAATGTGCGTGTGTATGAAGTAAACGGGCCTGGTTGTGAAGGTAAGAGTTTTCACAGAGTGAGTCAGCCTCATCTACTAATCTACTTCCATAAAACTGTAGACATTGAAAACTATGTGTAACGATCCTGATCACTTTCAGATCATCAGATTGTGATTTGGGATGCATTTTTATTTTTATTTTTTATTTTTATTTTTATTTTGGCATCACTGCCCTCAGGTGGTGGGATTAGGAGGCCCCGCCTTTTGCTCCGTGGAGCTGGAATCGAACCTCCGTCCTAGTGGGCTCAGCCCGCATTTTTATTTTTAATGGCACCTTACTCCTATTGTTCTGTGAACTTATTCTCCTAGTCAGATGGAACATAGCCATTTTCTGTGGCCTCTTAGAATCTGCTCTGGGTTTTGATTGGTGAAGAGGAAAGAATTTTCAATATCCTAAAGTTCACTTTCTCACCTTGAGACTTCCCTGTGTAGATCTTACTGCTTTAACTTTTCCTTGGAGTTCTGTTTGGAGGTGACTCAGTGTCTGTGGGAAAGAGAGAGACTGTCAACTCCTGCAAACACTTTTAGTCTCAGAAACCAACAGAGGCAGTTCCACTTTGTCCTATAAGGTTGTTATAGTGAGTTTGTTTTTTTCTCCTCAGTTCCTTGTGATCAAATCTACCAATTTATTGGTATCCAATGCCCATAATTTCATTCTTCATTTTTATTAAAATGGAAGAGTGGCCCCTATTTAGAATTCAGTCTTTGCTTCTTTGCTGTGAATGCCATCTGTTGTCAGTACCCTCGTGGTACTGTTGGGTATTAGACCCACTAGTTGCTCTATGAGAAAGATTTAGGGGCTGAGCCCTGGTGGCGTGGTGGTTGAGTGCGGGACTGACTGTGGCCCACTCGCTTGGTGGTTCAAATCCAGCAGCAGCTCTCCAGGAGCAAGGCTGGGCTTCCTACTTCCACCAGGGCAGTGATGCCCACAAAAAATATATGTCATTCAAATATGTAGTAGCCTTTTGCACGACTGACTTTTTGTTTGCCTGTCTTTCCATGATATACTTTTTTTCTTATTTCCTCCTTAGTTTAATGATTCTTCAGTTGTCTTCATGGGTTTTGCACTGTCTGGTTCAAACTAGTGAACCACATCTTCATCATCAATTGTGTGAAAACAATCCAGGGAAATTAAGATCACCCACTCTCTAATGCCAAATTGTAGGGTCGATAAGGAATCTCCCTGCACTGTCCTCTGTGGAAATCTCAACTTCTCCCTGTTTAGTTCAGACTCTGTTGCCCATGAAGTCTTTTTCTCATCTCCAGCCACGTGCACCTATATCGGCCACAAGCTTGGGAGTCCACATGACTCCCTTCACATTATATCAGCTAGCCCTAAATTTGAGATAGTCTTTTTCTTACTTAGGGTACCAACCAAAGCTCAGGAGACTACATGACTCCACCCACTTACCAGTCAGTCTCTACTATGCTGTAGGGGCCTATAATTTGCTCTAACAACTCACAGAGTGCACACCTGTGAGAGGAAATACCGTGCCAATAATAATAGCTGTAATGTAACAACAACAACAAAAATGCAAATGAAGAGATGCATAGAGTAAGCTCCAAAAGAAATCTCAGAGCAGAGCTTCCATGTCTCCAAGAGAGCTCAACTGGAAGCTCAGCTGAATCTTGGCGTCCAGGCTTCTTACAAGTCGTGTTATGTGTGGCCTCAGCAAGATAAATTACATCATGCCTTTTGAGGTTTTTAGGAATTAAGGCCAAAGGCCATGCGATTTTCTGTAAGTGAATGACATCCCTTGCAGGCTTCTTTTCCTTTATGCCTCTTTAAATGTTGGTGAACCTAACAGGCTGCATGGTGGTTCCACTTTGGGCACTTACAGTCAGGTCAGCAGTTTGAAAGCACCAGCTGCTTCTCAGCAGACCGCAGACCTAATTCAGATTGCCTTTATCTTGCAGTAGCATACGTTGAAGATTTTGAGTGGAGGAAGGATATGAGGATTTTTGCGTTTTAGGGAACTCTCTGATTTATAATGTGAGAAGAATAGACTGATGTGAGACAAGACTTGGGATGAATGGTTATAAGATTATTCCTTATCTTTTAAGTTTTAGGTTTTTAGGATGAAAATGCCTCAAATTCCTGACTACCCTCAAATCTGAGTTAATTGACCTTACTATATCAGTTTTTATTTCCCTGATTAGTGTACTGTGTAATATCAGTCCTTATATTTGTTTGTATTTCTTTTTAGACAACAAGATCTCTGCAATTTCTGGTGTATTTCTGGCCTACACAAAAGTAGACAACAGACATTTATTGGATTAAAATGGAGTGTAGGAGATAACTGAAAAAAAGAATACTCTAATGTGTATTATTCTGTCCACTTTAGACTATTTATTCACTGAAGAGGATGATAGATCTCATAGACAATATTAAATTGTAAATTACTCCCTGTACTAATGCCATTGAAATACAAAGAGAAGAGTCTAATAGTTATGTCTCATCTTGCCCTCTATCTACTATAAAATTACTCATTTTAAGAACTCCAAATGAGGGGAAGGATAAGCATAACCATTGATCGAATGAAACTGAAAGGAAGCTCTTGCTGATAAAGATCCAAGGTTATAGCCTTTAGTGTGGATTATACTACCCTTTAAACATTCCAGCAGGATCCTTTAAGTGCCTTTACTGCGTTGGAAAATAACACATGCCTTCTTTGACTTACGTTCATCCAGTTGAAGCTGGTCATAGTAGTTTGAGTAAAAATAAATTCCAGCTGCTGCTGCTGCTGCTTCTTTCCTTTCTTTTCTTTTTGCACCTACCCTCTCCTGACTTCCCTGTCTGTACCCTTCCCCCACCTTTGGTTGTGAAAGCATTTTATCCCTCTTTATCATAATGGCATTATGAAAAATTTATCTTTCTGGTATCTTGTTAAACTTACTCTCCTGTCTTCTATTTCCTTGTAGCTTTCCAAAGAATCTCTTCAATCTGTTGATATACTCCGAGAAGAAGCTTCTGAAATACTGGATGAAATGAGTCACAAACTACGTCTAGGAGCTGTCCGTTTTTTTGCCTTCATCCTGAGCAAAGTATTTAAACAAATTTTTTCCAAAGTGTGTGTAAATGAGGAAGGTATTCAGAAAGTGAGTATTGATTTGTTTTAAATTATAGGGCTTCTACTCCTCGGAATTTAGTCAATTTAAAGCAACATCACTTTGATTAGTACTAAATAACTAAGGTCTAATTAGTCTAGGAAAAAGAAGTTCTATCTCTCTTACAGTATTTTTTTTCCTTTTAATTTCAGGCTACCAGCCATTTAGACTAACTTACTCCTATGTATCTAAACATACAACAGTAATATGAAAAGTAAGTGTTAGAAATTCTGTGCGTGAAAACAAAGGAAGAGTCAAAATTAGGTGAGATTGAAGCAGGCTTTATTGGGAACAGGCAGACGGGTTCACCAGCTTGTGGGGAGGCAAGCTGATGAAGCCATGGCCAGTCAAGGCAGAGGGGAATTATTATACCCGCTGTCGGCCCAGAAAAGGTCAGGCTATTCTTTGCAAAACGGGGAGGTGTAGGTCCAGTTGGTTCCCCTGTGGCCTTGGGGAGGGGTAGGTCATACGTGATGGTCGAGTCATTCCCCTGTGGCCTTGGGCAGCTGCAAAAGGTCAGGCTGTTCGGAAAGCATTTCGTGGAAAGCGGTTATGGGAACACAAGTTACGGTAGGGGAAGGGTAGAGGCCGTTGCCGGACAGTAAGATTCTCCTAAAACCCTTAATTTTTCCTCAATAGCTTATTACCAAAATAGGAAATCTACTTTGATACAGTAATAATAATGCAAATGTTTTTCATATTTTACCTCACTTTGTAAGTCACCGACTTGAATCGCATTCCTGATTCCATTTATTAGATGCATGACTATTTAATAAATAAGTTAGCTGAGGCTTAGACCTTAGTTATAAAGATAGGATATTAAGTAATGCGTGTAAAATGCTTAATATATGAAATGCTTAATATGGTGCCCACTAATGATATATATTAGTGATCATTATCATGATTATTTTGATCCAGAAAAGTTTAAATTTTCAAGATAAATTGATCAAAGATCCCTTAGAGGAGAAGTACGAAAGACTGTTACTTAACTGTCATTAAGGCATTATTAGCGCAGGACAAAAATCTACAACTGAACCATCACTGACCCCCAATATTTATGTTTTTAATATTCTTTCATTATATGATACTATTTATCTAGAACTCTGAAATGATATTCTTCCCTTTTCAGGATAAATTGTTTGGTGGGGGAGGTTTGAATATATTGCATGTGAGATGTGCAGAAGCCTTGGTAGTGTATTGCCATGGAGACATAGTGGTTATGCAGTGCGCTGTTAATTACAAAGTCAGTACTTTGAAACCACCCTCTGGTTCTTGGAAGAAAGATGAGGATTTCTATTCTGTTGAAGAATTACAGTTTCAGAAATCCACAGGGAAATAAACAGGGAAGATCTACTCTGTCCTGTGAATCACTGTGAATCAGAATTGAATCCATGGCAGTGACTTACGAGTTATGTACATACATATAGGTAAGCATACACAAAAGTATGTGTGGAAAAGGTACATATGCGGAAAATATATATAGGTATTCTGTTCTTTAAGATCCAACTCTTCTGTTCTCTAAAAACCAACTGTAGATGATTTAGGCAAAGATGATTCACAATTTGAAATTTGTTTTAAAGCTACAACGAGCCATTCAGGAACATCCAGTCGTTCTGCTGCCTAGTCACCGCAGTTACATCGACTTCCTGATGCTGTCTTTTCTTTTATACAACTATGACTTACCTGTGCCAGTCATAGCAGCAGGAATGGGTACGTGGATTTTTTTCTACATTTATTTATTATAAAAATCAAAATGGGGCTGAGCCCCAGTGACATAGTGATTGTACGCGGGACTGTGGCCCACTGGGTTGGAGCTTCAAATCCAGCAGCAAGGCTGGGCCTCCTACTCCCACCACCAGAGGGCAGTGATGCCCCCCCCCAAAAAAAAAAACCCCAAAAAATTTCCTGTAATGATTTTTAAGATGTCGAGGTGCTTGAAGGATTACTCCTTTCTTAATGTTGTGTAACAAGGTTGGAATTTATTCTCTCGTGCTGTGTTTAGTGTGCTTAGCTAGACACAAACAAGCATATGTACACATGGGATTTTAGGTTTGATGTACAAAGTGAACCCATATTATCACCTGCCTTTTAAATTTGTGCTTATTATTATTTTAATTTAATAAAATATGAACAACTTCCTCTTTAGGTCAATAGATTTTTCATTACTTTTAATTGCTGTGTAGCAGTCAGGAATGTATTGTGTATCATATTTTTGTGGTTTTGCTGTTGTAACAATGCTGCAATTATTTTTTTACTGATTTAAATTTTGTCATGGAGCATGTTTCTAGATACACAGATTGGTGACATTGGATAACATTCTTTTAAGTTGTGCAGTTATTCTCATTAGTTTCAGCATTGTGTCCTCTCAACGTAAACTCACTGCAATATATTTTTATATTTATGCTTTTATTTTTGTGGGATTGGTTCATACAGGTAAAATTGTTAAGACAAATAACTTTATCAACTCACTTTAAAAATAGAGGTGTGAGAAAGCTGTTTGAAAATTAGGGATAATAAATATGGTAGAAAAAAATAAATATGGTAGAACTCTAACTTTTGTTCCTATTTCTACTTCATTTAATCTGTTCCACTAAAAGGATGTTGGTATTTTTAACTAGCAGGATAAAGGTGAAAACTGGTTTGGCCTGGCTAGACAGGGCATTAAAGTCGCAGCTTATCCTGTTACCAAGGTCAGCTGTGTGACTAATGAAATTGGTGTCATGTCATCAAGGTTATCTCACTCCTTGCTGTTAACCCTTGTCTCTAGCCAGTATGGACTGTTGATGCAGTGATATATGGAGTGGCATCAAGGACCGTATATACTTGAGTATACGCTGAAGCACCTAATTTTACCACAAAAACTGCATTAGAAATGTGCTGAAGGGCTGAGCCCCGGTGGCGTAGTGGTTGTGCGCGGGACTGCGGCCCACTGGGACGGAGGTTCAATTCCAGCAGTGGGGCTGGGCCTCCTACTCCCACCACTGGAGAGCAGTTATGCCCCCCCCAAAAAAACAAGAAATGTGCTGAAAAACTCAGCTTATACACGAGTTTATACTGCAACTTCTTAGTGACCAGCTGTCCCACAAAGTCACTTCTTTACCATAAGGTTTAATTATTTGTTTAATTTTAAGTTTAATTATTAGTATCTTTGGTGAGTCACATATGGGAAATCTTGCTTTTTAGTGCTTTTTTTGAGTTTAAATCTTGATGAAAAATTTCACGCTCTCAAAATAAATATTAGCCCCCTCTGTGTTTTCTAGATTTCCTGGGAATGAAAATGGTTGGTGAGCTGCTACGGATGTCTGGGGCTTTTTTCATGCGGCGCTCCTTTGGTGGCAATAAACTCTACTGGGCTGTGTTCTCTGAATACGTAAAAACCATGTTACGGGTAAATGCATATTACCAAGTACTTTCCAGCTGTCTTATGTTACCACTGATGGTTCCTGTGGGACTTTATTCAATGTTTGACTTCTGCAGGAGCTGCTTGGTTACTCCCCCCCTTGTCAGAATGTTGATAACCTCAGTCATGTTTGCTCTGTGTGGTTCTTAAGCAGTGTTTGTTCAGAGGCCAGGGGGTGGGGAATTTGGGAAAAGGAATCAAAAGAAGCATTTATCCTTTGGAGAGTAGGCAACGGGTTTTGTGTTTTGTTTTGTTTGTCTTTTTCTCTTTAAAGAATGGTTATGCTCCTGTTGAATTTTTCCTCGAAGGGACAAGAAGCCGTTCTGCCAAGACACTGACTCCTAAATTTGGTAGGTCACATATGGATTGGAAGATTATTGCTTTTGTTTAAAAAGAAAAAATGTTTTCACCATGGCTTCATTTTAGCAACTACATAGATTCTGACAGTTTTTTGCCAAGATTTTCTTTCCTTTGTTAACTATTTCTTCCAGTTTAAATGTTTACATACCAGTATATCGTACTGTGTAAAGTATATACTGTACACTCTTAGGACATTCCTGTCTGTTTCCTTGGTTTGTTTTCCTCTCCAGTGGATCTCATGGGACATTTTCCCTTGTGTTTTCAGGTCTTCTGAATATTGTGATGGAACCATTTTTTAAAAGAGAAGTTTTCGATACCTACCTTGTTCCAATTAGCATCAGTTATGATAAGATATTGGAAGAATCTCTTTATGTATATGAACTTCTAGGGGTTCCTAAGCCTAAAGAATCTACAACTGTATGTAAAAGCCCACCAGATTCGAACTTATTTGCATTTTGAGACTATTCTAACTCATGCGTTTATTAGCTCCTCAATACACTCCTTGTTGTGTTCTTTTCTTCTTTTGTGCTACTCTTAGGGGCTGTTGAAAGCCAGGAAGATTCTCTCTGAAAACTTTGGAAGCATCCATGTGTACTTTGGAGACCCTGTCTCACTTCGATCTTTGGCAGCAGGGAGGATGGATCGGAGCCCTTATAACTTGATTCCAAGGTACAAGGCTCTTTGTTGTGTTATTGCTGAAGAAATATATATAAGATATTTATCAATAAAAGTATGTTTTTAAGGGCTGAGCCCCGGTGGCATGAGTGGTTGAGTGCGGAACTGCAGCCTGCGGGCTTTACAGTTCAAATCCAGCGATGACTGAGTAGCGCCCATGACCACCAGAGGCAGTGATGCCCACAAAAGAAAAAACTATGTTTTTAAAACTTACATAGGGGGCTGAGCCCAGATGGCATAGTGGTTGTGTGCGGGACTGCAGCCCACTGGCTTGGCGGTTCAAATCCAGCAGTAGCTCTCCAGGAGCAAGGCTGGGCTCCCCACTCCCACCCAGAGGGCAGTGGTAGCTCCCCCCCCAAAAAAAAACTTACATAGGAGTAAGGATCAAAATATAAGAGTTTGAATTGTCATACTTGAGTTGACTACTTCTCAGCTCAAAACTTGGCTTACTGATGTCTCACAGCAAATTATTGAGGAAGCACTATTATTGTATTTTCTCCAGTTGAAACATTTAATTAAAGGAGAACTGTATGCTTGCCCCCCAAAAGTGATTAACTGCAGGATGTCAAATTTGCAAACTCAAATAATGTTTATTCTTAGGGAGTCAGCTTTCCACTAATCTAAAAGTAATAAGATTAATTTTAAACCAGTTTGTATATAGGAATTAACAGGTCAGTCAATGTATTAAGTATTGTTTTTCATCCTAAAAAGAATTAGAATAATGAATAATAATGAGTGATAGTGGGTCCCTGTTCTCAAGAAAATTAATTGCTCTGTTTCATGAGCATGTAGATGTATTAGATTCTTTTAGAATACAGGTAAATTTGGGGGGTACAGGGTATAGATGCACTCTGGGGTTGTCTTAATTTCAAGAAATGAAAGGAGACAAAAATTATTACAATAGCCACGCTTCACAGTACTGTACTGTCACGAAGAAGTTACCTGTAGCTCTCACAGTCCAAGGACAGCTGTAGTGTCTCAAGGGCAGTTTCATTAATCATCTCAGAAACTTGTATTTGCTTTTAGTTGCTATCGGTTTTCTCTCTGTAGATCTCTAATGGAGTTGCCCAGTTTTTATCTAGTGCAGGACACCCTCCTAGCTAAAGCTTTTCTGTTAAGTCACTTGATCATCTGGCTGATTTTAAGCCAGTGCATATCCCTGAGTTGACTACCCAGCCATCTCTCAGGTTCCCAGTATTACATTATTCAAGGTTTGAATATTCTTGCACAAAGAAGCTTATAGATGAAGATGTTGCTAGCACTTATTATCTATTCTTTTTTTATTATTATTATTTTTATTATTTTTTTAATTTTTTTTTTAGGCATCACTGCCCTCAGGTGGTGGGTGTAGGAGGCCCAGCCTTTGCTCCTGGGAGCCGGAATTGAACCTCCATCCCAGTGCGCCACAGTCCCGCGCACAACCACTACGCCAAAGATCTTGAATTTTTTTTAATGTTTTTTTTTTGGGGGGGGGGGCATCACGACCCTCGGTGGTGGGAGTAGGAGGCCCAGCCTTGCTGCTGGATTTGAACCTCCAACCTAGTGGGCCGCAGTCCCACGCACAACCACTACGCCACCGGGGCTCAGCCTATTATCTATTCTTAAGCTTCTTGGAAGAGGACCATGTAATAATCAGACAAACCCTATACAATAACTGATGCAAATATGAACAGTTATTATGTAATCTGATAAGTATACTCTGCAGCAAAAATATATTCAATATACTGTAAATCCTAAAAAGTCAAGAGTTTTTCCTACATGGAGAGGCATCAGTCTTCACCCATCTGATGCAGCCCATTTATAAAGAAACAAAAAATTTTGGGGTAGGGGGAAAATCAGTCTGGAACTGAGAACAGTCAAACTCCCTTCCTGTATGTCAGTTTATCACCTCTCAAGAGCATTCCCTGCAGAAGTATATACAATAGTATTGGAAGGGACCAGAGAAAATCCATAAGACACCTTAAGCATCTGTCTTCTTTCCATTCACATTTTTCTAGCTAGCAGATTGTTTTTTCTTCTCCAAGCTAGCAGAATTTAATTGCTGTTTTGTGCTCTTCCTTCTAGATATATTCCTCAGAAACAGTCAGAGGACATGCATACCTTCGTCACCGAAGTTGCCTACAAAATGCAGCTTCTGCAAATTGAAAACATGGTTTTGAGCCCCTGGGCCCTCATTGTTGCTGTTTTGCTCCAGAATCTGCCATCCATGAACTTTGATGCTCTAGTTGCAAAGACCTTGTGGCTGAAAGGGTTAGCACAGGTGTTTGGAGGATTTCTCACCTGGCCTGGTACGCATGCATACTTGATGGATACTTGCTTTATTTATTTGCTAATTTTGAAGAATTTTAACTTAGACATGAAAAACCATTATTAGATTTTTTTTGGGGGGGGGGGTGCATCACTGCCCTCTGGTGGTGGGAGTTGGAGGCCCAACCTTTGCTCCTGTTGAACTGGAATTCAACCTCCATCCCAGTGGACTGCAGTCCTGCACACAACCACTATGCCACCAGGGCTCAGCCCACATTATTAGATTTTAAGCAGAGGATTACTCAGAGGGTGAAAGCAAATCTATTCGGTTTTTGTTTTGTTTTTTAATCCACGGATCTCATTAAAGGATCTCTGGTAACAGCTGGTTGTACACGGGGCTACAAAGTCAGCAGGTCGAGCCCTCTGGCCCCTCTGTTGGAGAAAGATGAGATTTCTAGCTTTGGAAACTCTAGGGGCATTTCGCCTCTGCCCTACAGCATTGCTCTAGTAGAACTCAACCACTTGTAGTGGGTAGGGTTTTATCAGACCTTGAATACCCCAGGTCAGTTACTGGAGAATAATTTACTTTATGACATTTGTCCCTTCTGGATTTTAAAAGTTAGAATATCATTCCTTGCACTTGGTGGAGTTAAGAATAAATACATGAATCCTTCAGTTCTGTATGTCCTTCCTTTCACATCCACCCATTTATAACAACATGTAAAAATATGTTTGTATATGCTATAATATACAAATATAATGCTGTATATTTGTAACTTTGAAAATAACATGCCTCACTAGGTTATCAGATCAAAGGGTTGGTCATACAGCATTTTATACAATTCTCTGGTAGTAACTACTTTTTAAAAACTTTGACTATTATGCTGGGAGGTTGGGATATATGTGACAATGTTGTTCTAGTAGCTCCGTGTCATTGGATTTGCCCTAACGTATAGCAAGCTTATGTACACTAGAACAAAGAGTCACTGGTTGCATAAGCTTATTTTGCTGCCCTTGTGGCACTCCATGGCATTGAGGAGCTTCCTCCTTTTCGTTGACCCTCTCTTTCTCAGACCAGACATGGCCTTCTCCAGACATTTGTCCCCCTTAATGATATGTACGAAGTAGGTGAGAATAATCCTTGTTTCTAAAGAGCATCCTAGCCATGTTTTTTCCAACTCTGATTTGTTCATTTTTCTGGCAGTCGTGATCTATTTTATGGTTTTTGCATAAATCTATAAATGAGAAATTGTTGGTATATTCTGTTGTTGGTATATTCTGTTGTTGGTCTTTGGCCTTGTTTCAACTGACAATATTAAACTCACCATTTTATGTTTTTGAGAAAAGATATTTGTAATGAGGAAGTTCTTGTAAGAGTCTGTTACGCAAGGTCATATTTTCTAGCTATCAATGCTCCTTTTTGTTTCAAATTTGTGCATGATCGATTGATTGATTTTAGCCCACAGGTGTTAGTAAATATTTTCTATTTCTTTATTCCGCAGTATTTGTTGATGTGCTAACCTTATGATGCTCGCATTAACATTAACAGGTTTTCCTTATATGTATATAGATATTATCGTATCATTGGCAGCATTGTATCTTAGGATAGATCTTGAAAAGTTTTTTGATGACAAATATGATGCCATTTATCTTCAGTGTGTCATTTAAGCATAATAGATCATATGTTTATTTGGCTCATAAAGACCAATACCCTTACATTTCAGTTCACTAATGTGTAGGATATCTATCCTCACTAATTCCATTTCATTTTTGATGACTTCCAATTTATTTAGACTCATACTTTGCTAGATTCAAACATCCCATGTTGCAATTATGAGTGCGCATGTTTGCAGCAGTTTCTTCTCATCTTGAGTCATGATACTTCAGCCAAGGGTTCCAAAAGCTTTATTCTATGTATTTCATGGAGGTCAACTCTTCTTTGAGGAGGCATCTGTTTTTCAGGAGGACATGAAGTTCCTTCCAACCTGAGGAGCTAATCCTCTGGCATTACAGCAAATAGTGTTCCGCTGCTATTCTTAAGGTTTTTCACTGGCCGAGTTTTTGGAAACTAGATCACCACCTCTTCCTTCCAGTCTATTTTCAGTCAGAAGCTCTACTGAACCCTCTCCAGCAGGGGCGACCTCCTGGCATTTGAAACACACTGGTGGCACAGTTTCTAGCAGCACAGCAATACACAAGCCGCCATTCTATGACAAAGTGACAGGAGTGAAATTATTTTAAGTCTTTTGGTTTATAACCGTAGAGACTACTTTTTTTTAAGACCTTGAATTAGTTTTGAAGTTCTTTTCATTTATCAAGTCTAAGCGATGAATGAGGACCTAGCCAGTGTTCGATACTACCATGGATACAGAGGTGATTAAGATACAGGTCTTGTTTTGTAGGTTCTTCTGGTGTACAAAGGTGGAGGTAGGCTGACAATGTGTAAACTAGTAACGAGGAGTCAGTGAAACAGAGCTGTGGACAGACTACAGACGATTACTGATTACTGTGGGAAAGTCCGCAGTCTGGGAAGATTTGACCCGAACCAATCGTGATGGAAAAGTAGGAGCTTCTGGGAAGGAAGAGGATCCTTACTAGAGAGGAATTAGCAGATATGAGTTTATACTGGTATTCATTGACTTATATATAAGTAGTTTGATAATGTTAGAACATTAGTCATGGGTTGAGAAGTTACAGAAGACAAGGATGTAGATGATGGTTGGGGCATATAGACCTACACCCCTTCAGGACCCGAGTGGAAATCTGTAGGTGATGGTAAGCAGTAATACCACACCAGGGAAATATGCCACATAGGCATTTAGAGAAAAAAAACAATATCAATTTCAAAGATAAGCTCTTGTGGGGAGAGAAAGGCAGGGAGACAAGTTCCTGATGAAAAGTAAATACTGACTTTCAACAATAGCAAAACTATTGGATGTGTATGAGAAGCTACTAACAAAACTGATCAGTCGCTAGTAGGGAAATAAGGATGTATCAGCCTTCTGTTCTCAGTATTATAGTTAAATAGTTAAATAAGAGGCAACTGATGTATTAAATATGAGATGCATAATATATAGAACACAGATATGAGGACTTCAAAAAGTTTAGAATATTTCCACTATCTTTCAATTCCATTTTCACTGACTTTTTTTTTTTTTTTGGTTTTTTTTTTTTGGGGGGGTGGGGTGGGGGTAATCACTGCTCTCCGGTGGTGGGAGTAGGAGGCCCAGCCCCACTGCTGGAATTGAACCTCCGTCCCAGTGGGCCGCAGTCCCACGCACAACCACTACGCCACCGGGGCTCAGCCCTTCACTGACTTTTTTTAAATCCTCTTGTATGTTATTATATATAATAAAAAATAGGAAAACTCAAAACTAATTGGCTCAAGAATATAGAAAAACTTGGTACCTTTTTAGGCATTTACATTTTCAACATGAAATAAATGTATGGGCAATCCATAGCAAAAGGTGGCTGGTATCCAAGTTACTGTAATACTTAAGGTGCTTATGTAAAATTCCTCATTTATTACATTGTTTTCTTTTTACTCAGATTATCTCATAGTCTCAAGTCTAGTGCTTTCTTTTTTGTGATACTAACAAAAGCAAGCCCAGAAGGAAAACTAGATCTATTTGTCCCTTCTGCAAAGCACTCTCAGAACTTCTTACCCTGTGTGAATAGTTTGCCTACTTACCTTTAGCTGTCAACTCTCTTGCTTTGAGTCAAATTAGCAATAAAATTTTTTCATGTGTAGAGAATCTGAGAGGCCGTCAACAAGTTCAGGGGAAAATGGAATTAAAAGATAGTGAAATTTTTCATTGATTTTATTTAATCCCCCTTATAGTTGTTAACCAGCACCAAGTCTTTATTGACCTTCTGTAATTCTCACTTTGTCTCCAGGCCAGCACCATGATTGTGGTGAGAACTTACTCTTAGAGGTGTGCTTTAGTGACCTTTGGTGTGAGAGAACACATCTTCCTTCCCCTTTTCTCTCACTGAGGACTGAGGCTGCCACAGCGCCTCTCTGGGTTGCTCTTTGAGCCACCTGCAGAGTCCTAGTGGTCTCAGTAGGCTTTCTACCAGGCGCCCTGGTGGCACAGTGTTTGCCACTTGCCTGCGAACCAAAAGGTTGGCTGTTCAAACCCACCACTGACACCGAGAGAAAGAAGCGACAGCCTGCCGGCCCAGTGGGGCAGTTCTCCTCTTACCTCTAGGGTCGCTGTGAATCAGAATCACGTGGATGGCAATGGGATGGAGGTGTGTGTTTGTATGAAATCCGTTGTATTATGCATTTTTTGTCTGTCCTGCCCTCCCCTAAAGCATTTTAATAAGCACAATACACTAATAATTATTTTACATGTTGCCATAAAACTTTTTGCATAGTATGTTTAATAGAATATTGGTATGGTATGATGCAATTCACAAAAAGCATAATGCATGCATGTGATATTTATAATTTTCATACACTAGTTATGGAGCTTCTTTTTTAAGTGTCCGCAAGGTCCGCCGTCTGAAGCCACCAGCCACTCCCTGGGAGAAAGACAGTGCTTTCTGTTCCCATAAGGTGTTACAGTCTTGGGGAGGAAAGGGGGGAAATGAGGAGCTGATTGATACCGAGGGCTCAAGTCGAGAGAAAATGTTCTGAAAATGCTGATGGCCACAAATGTATAAAGGTTCTTGACACAATGGATGGATTGTGATAAGAGCTGTATGAGCCCCCAATAAAATTATTTTTGGGGGGGAGGGAGGAGGGCATCACTGCTCTCCAGTGGTGGGAGTAGGAGGCCCAGCCCCACTGCTGGAATTGAACCTCCGTCCCAGTGGGCCTCAGTCCTGCGCACAACCACTACGCCACCGGGGCTCAGCCCTAAATTTTTTTTTTTTTTTTTTTAAAGAGTTGCAGTCTTGAAAACTCTCAGGGACAGTTCTACCCTGCCCTACAGGGTAGAGTCAGACTCAGTTCAGTGGCAGTGAGTTTGGTTTTGGTTTGTCGAGGCAGTATTAAATACACACACACGTGGTTTTTCTGATTTTCCGTTGAGCCCAGTACCAATACCTGGCACTGGAAAATAAATCTCATTCAGGTTACCAGGGTCAATGTCGTCAATGCCTAAGGTGCCCATCTCACATCTTGGCCCTTTGTCTGAATGATGTGTCTCTGTCTACAGATAATGAGCCTGCTGACGAAGTTGTACAGGCCAGCATTCTTCTGCACTCCAACATCGCCAGCCTGGTCAAAGATCAGGTGATTCTGAGAGTGGACTCTGGAGCATCGGAAGTGGTCGATGGACTTGTACTCCAACATATCACTCTCCTCATGTGCTCAGCTTATCGGAACCAGCTGCTCAATGTCTTTGTCCGCCCATCCTTAGTAGCTGTGGCCCTACAGATGACACCTGGGTTCAGGAAAGGTAATTTAGAGAAATGTGAGCTTGAATATTCGCAAATATGGATATTCAGTTTAATGTAGGCCACAAGCCCTTTTTAAAATCTTGTTTCATCAATCGCTTTATTTATGTGTGATAACTTTATTGACATAGTCATATCATATTGTATAGTTTAAATCTATTGTGAAAACTTTTCATGTTTAGCTGCATGCATGCAACATGCACAACACTGGAATGGAGTCTTTAGTACTCAAAAGACCTTACATTTTTCCATGAAACCATAGCCATTGGCTTTGAAATTAGAAGGAACCTAAGAAATCCTCTAAACCTCATCTTTTATAAATTTAAAAAGAAATTAGGCCTGTCAAGTTAAATAATTTCTTAGAGGAAGAACTGGGATTAGAACACAATTCTTCATTTCTTTGTCAGTAGTTCTTTTATAATAACAGTACGCTCCTCTGACAACAGCAGGGCAGGGGCCACCCGCAGGAGGGGAGGTAAACCAGCAGCTTAGTTGCCATGAGCAGTGTGAACATGGCACAGTTCTGGACCATTCGGAACCTTTCATTGAGGCAGCAATTTTCTACCCAGCCCATACATTAGAATTACTGAAAGAATGATCCATACCACCAAAGATTTTGTTTTCATTGGTCAGAGGTAAAGGCCCCACATTAGTGTTTTGAGTTGGTTTAGTTTTTTCCCCCAAAATATATGCTAGAGTGGAGAGGCACTAGTGTCAACCAAACTTTGAGCTTTGAAGTGAGCCAGAAGTCTTGTGCCCTATTGCCTTTATTTCTTGTGCCCAGAGAAGTTAAGGTGATTTAGTTCATAACAGAGAAAACTCTCATCTCGTTGTTATTCTTAGGCTTCTTTAACTGGAATTCACGAGTACTTAAGAGACCAGGAATGGCCGTGTAGGTTCTTCTGACCTGCTTAGAGGTGGAAACAGTGCTTTGTATGCAGATGCATCATAAAGTAGGTCAAAAGGCATCAGAACTGCCTACAGTCAGATGGGCAAGACCATCCTACATGGATTGTTTTTTGCTGTACTGGCATATTCTAGTGTGAAAGATAGAATAGGAAATCAGGAAATAAGAATGTTAAGGGAAAAAAGAGGAAAGTTCTTTTCTTTATCATTGAATAATTGATATAAATAAAAGGGAAGTACCTGGTTTCTAAAGAATGTGGTGCCTTACCATTACTACATTGAATGATTAGATGATGAAAGGACAGCATAATTCAGATTCAGCTTCTAAAATTTTGGTATGCTGTAGTGTGCTCTATAGATAAAATTTGAACTTTTACTGTACATGTTTAATTCTTATTTCTAGGATATGAGTAACATTTATTCCATTGAAAGACTGGATTTGGGGGCTGAGCCCCGGTGGCGTAAGTGGTTGAGTGCGGGACTGCAGCCTGCAGGCTTGGTGGTTCAAATCCAGCAGCGGCTCTCAGGAGGAGCGCTGGGTAGCTCCCATGACCACAGAGGGCAGTGATATCCCCAAAATAAAAATTTTTAAAAATTTAAATTAAAAAAAAAGACTTGATTTGAGGACATCATAGACTTTTTTGTGCTCCCTGAATGTTTAAAAAACAGTATTGTAATTTTATTTAATAAATTTTTTTCTAGAGGATGTCTACCATTGCTTTTACTTCCTTCGTGATGTCTTTTCAGATGAGTTCATCTTCCTTCCAGGAAATGTACTAAAGGTAAAGCTTTCCCAGCCAAAAAGGGCAGAGGTTTTCAGTGTGATTTCTGAAAGTGTTGGCTTGGATTCAGTGGCGAATCTTGGGCAACATGCCTTCCCTTTAGTCAAGTCTGAGAGAAGCCTACCTAAGAGAAACTTGAATGCTCACACTTCAACAGACACCTTCCTTGATTCTTGTTTAAGTTTAGGTTGGTAGGGATTTTGTGATGAGAGTAGACTTATCCTCTGAATGATTAGGACAGCCCTTGTAAAAAAGCCAACTCTATTTTAATAAAAACAAAAAATGATTGTTAGCACAGTTCCTTCTGTTACCAGTTTGTCAATGAACCAGCTGGCGCCTTGTCCTGTGAAAGCAGACATGAGGGTCTGACCTAGTAGCATGCCCACTGCTGAATAGCCAGGCTTAGGGAATTAGAGTGCTGGTCTTTGGGGTGGGGATGGCAAAATAGATGAAAGGTGATACTTACATATTCTGGTAAGAAGGACGGATCTTATTTCATAGGGTGGAACATGGCAGAACATTTGGGATTTTGAATATAAGCGTGACAGATAGATAGACACACACACACACACACATATTTCAAAGAGAATGTAGTTTATGGAAGAAAGGTTGGTCGGGGCTGAGCCCCGGTGGCATGGTGGTTGTGCGCAGGACTGCCGCCCACTGAGTTGGAGGTTCAAATCCAGCAGCAAGGCTGGGCCTCCTGCAGAGGGCAGTGATGCCCCAAAACAACAACAACAAAAAAGAAAGGTTGGTCAGGTAGACTCTGGGCCAGGGTAGATGACTAAAGACAGACAAACTAATTCAAGAGAGTGGTGTAATTATATCCAGTTATAAAACGATAGGGGTTGGGTCTGCAGCCTCCACAGGAAAGACATTTGTGAATGTGGAATCCCCCTAATTTGCCAGTAATGGGAGATTAGGGGCAATGCGAGACAAAGAAAGCAATTAAAGATCACTCCACGACAACCAGTTAGCTCGACCATCGATGGAGTGTTTTTTGTGAATGGAACTTGAAGGATTGAAGGCCAAAAGCGCTTCCACCAAAAGGACTAGAGAGAGACTACAGAGAAAATAATAGAATTCTGTGGGGGAAGCTAGAGGAGGGGCGCTGCAACAAGGAAGACGCTTTCACATCTCAGATGCTGCAGGAAGGTCATGTGATAGAAGTGGAGAAAATACTGTATTTGAAACCTAAGTTAAGGAGGGAGAAAAAGTCGATGTGAAGAACAATTTCACAAAAGGAAATTGTTGAGAAGTTTCTTTGTTTTTAGAAAAAAAAACGGCTGTTGAAAATGAAATAAAAGGAGACTGAAGAATGTGAATGCATATTTATTTGATGAAGCAGCTTCTTGACAGAAATTGGACATATTGAATTTAAATGCACAGATAAAGTGATGAGACTAAAAAAAGATGTGGGGGAACTTTCTGAGAGGGCCCAGTGAAGTCGACGAGAAAGCAGTCTGCTGTGGTGGGAAAGGAGAGGCAGGGGGAGAAGGGCTTGAAATCAGGTGGGGCAGGGGGTGGGGTGGGGGAATGATGACAGGATAGAACAGAAAGGATTACACAAGTAGCACAGAGTTCAGAGGGAAAACAAGAAACCCCAATCTTACCATAGAAATAGTGTCCTCAACCAGAATTTGGAAATCCCAAAACAAGCAAAAGACTGGGTGGCAGGATATAGCTTGTGTATTGTGTAAAATCATAACCAGCTATTTCAACAGCTAGAACTAGAGCCTAGATGTCCTGACTGTTGGATGTCCTATCTCTTCTGGTAAATGACTTCACATTCCCGTTGAACTACCCAGTACATGGGAATCTGTTGTATGTCCCATTCTTCTATCTCTAACTTCTGGTATGTTACTAGTAGCGCAGCTTTGAAATGCTGCTCCTTGAACTTCTCTGATTGCTTAAATAATTTCTACTTAGATTGTTTGTGGACTTAAAAACTAACTTGAGATTTTGGCTGAATTTTCAGGCAAGCTCTAGAGAGGTCTCTACGTTGAATGTTAAACCTGAGGAGGTGTATGTTCCTAGAATCACCAGCATTTTAGCTGGAAAGAGCAGCATTTGCTAAGTAAGGACAAACCTTACAAGGCAGGCAAGGGTTGGAAAGAAGAGAGACTAGAAACAGGAAACACAGGAAAGGATATTCCATGATGAGACTTGCAATCGATGACATGAAAAAAAATGTGTTTGAATTTTTCAGTAAAACTGGCTTGCTCTGTAAAATTATATTATTATTAATGAGGGGGAGTACAGATTGGGGACCCAAAGCCCATCATTAGGTGAGGTGAAATCCTCTTGCAGAAGGGTTACAAGGAGGAGATGAGCCAGTTAACATACAGGGTAGTAGCAATGAAATATGCAACCTTCCTCTAGTTCCCAAATGCTGCCTCCCACCCACTATCATGACCCCAATTCTACCACATGAATCCAGCTAGACCAGGAAATGTGAGATGTACAGTGAAGTTGGAAACATGGGAAACTTAGGCTAGATGATCTATCAAGACTAGTGATGGGAGTGGTAATACCAGGAGGGTGGAGGGGTGGAGGAATGGAGAGGGAGTGCCAACTTCAGGGATCTACACATAGCCTCCTGTCTGGGACATGGACAACAGGGAAGCGAGTGTTGGGACACATTGTACAGTGTACAGTATGAAAAAAATAACAATTTGTAAATTACTAAGGGTTCAAGGGGAAGGTGGGGAGGAAGGGTAATATAGGGAGCTGATACTGGGGGCCTGGAGGGAGGGAGGATGTTTTGAGAGTGATGATGGCAATGGGTGTGTAAATGTGGCTTGCATACAATTGATGTTTGTATGGATTGTGATGGGAGGTGTAAGAGGCCCCAATAAAATGATTCATTTAAAAAAAAAAACTGGCTTGCTCTGTAAACTGGCAATTCACAATAAATTTTTGCCAAAGGCGGAAATGTTTTTGTTTTTGTTTTTGTTTTAGGCATCACTGCCCTGGTGGTGGGAGCAGGAGGCCCAGCCTTTGCTCCTGGGAGCTGGAATTGAACCTCCATCCCAGTGGGCCGCAGTCCCGCGCACAACCACTACGCCACCTTGGCTCAGCCCTCGGGGGAAATGTTTAAAAATGTTCAGATCAACCTAGCGTTTCTCAAAACCACATTTTTGGCCAAAGTTCTGTTTCAAACTTTATGGGGTTTTTTTTGTTTGTTTTTTTAGGCATCACTACCCTAGTGGTGGGAGTAGGAGGCCCAGCCTTTGCTCCTGTGAGTGGGAATTGAACCTCCATCCCAATGGGCCACAGTCCCACGCACAACCACTATGCCACCGGGGCTCAGCCCAAACTTTATGTGTTTGTAAACTCTTTTGAAGAATTCATTGCTAAAATATGATCCTCCAGCCTTTATGCTTACAATTGAGTTCCTAGAGTAGATAAAATAATTTGAAACTCTTAAAAGATAAAAATTACATAAATACCTAGATATAGTACAATGCTATACTAGTACATATATAACACTATGCTAAATAGATGAATCTCTTAAATAGATGAAACACCAATAAGATAGATGAACTTGAAGAACACTATTCTATGTGAAATTAGTCAGTCACCAAATTAGTCAATCACAAAAAGATAAACCTTGTATGAGACCACTATTGTAAAGTTCAAGAAAAGGGGCTGAGCCCCGGTGACGTAGTGGTTGTGCTCGGGACTGCGGCCCACTGGGACGGAGGTTCAATTCCAGCAGCAGGGCTGGGCCTCCTACTCCCACCACTGAGAGCAGTGATGCCCCAAAAAACAAAAAAAAGTCAAGAAAAGATTTTCATACTAAAATATTTTTTGATGGTTATCAAAGATGGGAGTGAAAAAAAAGGGGGTAAATCACTAACATAGTAACTTGGGTGAAGGGGTAGGCAGCATACAAGAAGGGAGATCAGCAAAACAATGACAGCGGATCAGCAAAAGAAGTTAGCAACTGAAAGAAGTGTAACTATTAAAGGAACAGAGGTAAATTCTATTCTTTTATTATTGCAGTAACAGTCTACAAGTGAAAGCATGAATAGATTCATAGACTGAACAGGCAGGGGCCAGACATTTGGATTGTGTGTGTGTGTGTGTGTGTATACATACATACATACATACATACATACATATAAGTTTGACAGGATATTTCTACCTATGCTGCAAATATATACACGAATATAATAGTGCATACAGGGGGCACAGTTATGAAAACATCTGAGCCATAACTAAACTAACGTGGTTCTCAATCTGTGGGTCATGACCTTCTTTAGGGGTCGAATGACCCTTTCACAGTAACAAAATGAAAGTGATGAAGGTAGCAATGTAAATAATTTCATGGTTGGGGGTCACCACAACTGAGGAACTGTATTAGGAAGGTTGAGACCACTTAAATGGATGAGTCAGTGCTGGCAGGCTGATGGGCATAGTCTCTGGGACACCAAGGTCAGTTGATATATGTATTCTACCAAGACAGTGTTCTTCATCCTACTTTAATTATTAGTGAATGGGAGTGGAGTGGGGGAGTGTTCTTAAAAGTTTATGAGCAGGTTGAGCTCTGGTGGCATAGTGGTTGTGAGCAGGACTGCGGCCCACAGGGCTGACAGTTCAAATCCAGCAGCAGCTCTCCAGGAGCAAGGTTGGGCCTCCTACTCTCACCAGAGGGCAGTGATGCCCCCCCCCAAAAAAAAAGTTTATGAGCAAAAGAATGGCTTTTTCTAAGAATTTTTGGCATGTGCTATATAAACCACATATAAAGGCATATGCCAGTATTGTGGGTTGTGATTTTTAAGACATGAATATTTTTGTGTGTCCTGGGTTGACCATCTTAAGTATTAGAACAGCTGCTTCTCTGGCTCTTCTAAAGCTTTCTGGGAAAGACTGTTGGATGTCTCAAGGCAAGTGGCTGCACGTATTCAGGTCGGTAATGTCTCCAGTCAGCTGAATTAGTGGGACTTTATGGCTTTCCCTCCCTTATTTTCAGGACTTTGAAGAAGGTTGTTACCTGCTTTGTAAGAGTGAGGCCATACAAGTAACTTCAAAGGACATCCTGGTTACAGAAAAAGGAAACACGGTGCTGGAATTTTTGATAGGACTCTTCAAACCCTTTGTGGAATGTTATCAGGTATGCAAATATTTACTAAGTTCTCCTTGATCCCCCTGTGTCAAATATAATTGGACCTGGACCTTTCCACCGTGAACTTTTATCTGTTTTAAAGGGCCAGTATATTCCACAAGTGAACGGTAGAATTATGTACTCATTGTATGTATAGAAGTACATATTCATTGACTAATGCAGGGAGTGATTTCACCTTTTGGGTGAGAACTTACTCTCCACATTTAGAAGGATGCCTGTTCCATTCTGACCCATGAGTATGACAGCTGTTTCACGTTGTGGTTGAGAACTTAACTCCCCACATACAGGTGGAGTCTTGTTCCTCTCCAATCTATGAGTATGACAGCTGAATGACATCCTGAACAGTGTTCATATAGTCACAGGCACACTCTGTGTGTGTGTGTTATGTAGCTTACTATAACATAATATTGTTCATGGCATGTACCAATGTATTTGGTACGGAATAGATACTCAAATGCAAGACTTGAATAATACATTAAGTCATTTATATTACTAAATGCTATTGGGTTTTTTTGTTTTTTTTTACTAAATGCTATTGTTAGCAAAGCAAAGAAAATAAAATGCAAGCCTTCTGAAAAGTCACTACACTCTTAAATGTGATTAGGAAGAATAGATGACATATTCACCAGTAGGAATGGTGCTAGAATTCAGAAGGAAAGGAGTTTGAATGCAAACTGTAGGAAGGGCCCAGTGAGAGGGGATTCTTGGCTTTTGGCTCTGTTATACGAATGCAAGTTAGAGTCAACAGAGACTAGCTACCTTGTAGAGTCATGCTTCTAAAGTCAAAAATGATCCATTTCCTGATGTTGCCCAGCAATCAAAAGATATAGTGTCTAGGATGTTAGAGGCTTGAAGGTAAACAAGCAGACATTTAGTTGAGAAGCAACAAAGCCCACATGGAAGAAGCACACCAGCTTCTGTGATCACGAGGTGCCCAGGGGATCAGCTATCAGCCATCAAAGAACAAAAAGTCATATCGGTGTACGGAGTGGAGACCCAAAGCCCATCTGTAGGCAACTGGACATCCCTTACAAAGGAGTCACGGGGAGGAGATGAGCCAGTCAGGGTGCAGTAGGGCACTGATGAAACATACAAATGTCCTCTGGTTCTTTACTGCTTCCTCTCCCCCACTATCATGATCCCAATGCTACCTTACAACTCGGACTAGACCAAAGGATGTACACTGGTACAGGTAAGAGCTGGAAACACAGAGAATCCAGGACAGATAAACCTCTCAGGATCAATAACGATAGTAGTGATACCAGGAGGGTAAGGAGAAGGTGGGGGAAAAGGGGGAACCGATCACAAGGATCCACATAGAACCCCCTCCTTAGGGATCAGACAACAGAAAAGTGAGTAAGTACTTAATAAGTGTTCATTCTCACTGTTTAAAACCATTTTTACAGTAGAAATCATTAAATGTTTTAGGACCTGGTCCTTTAATAAAATTTTTAGGACAAAAAGCTAAATTTGAAAAGTCTGACCTCTCTCTTCCCAAGAAGCATAAGGTATGCAGTATGCAGTCTTAAAGTAGTTGTGTTTCAACAAATGTCTGGGTTGTTACAATCCTGCCCCTCTAATTTTAAATATTGACCTCAGCTTGAGAAATTATTAATAAAAAAATTCTTTAGCTTTTCTCAACTCAGATCTTAGTCGGTCTTCATTGCACTCTAGTATATTGTTCTCTTTTTTTTTTTCGGGCATCACTGCTCTCTGGTGGTGGGAGTAGGAGGCCCAGCCTTTGCTCCTGTGGAGCCACTGCTGGAATTGAACCTCCATCCCAGTGGGCTGCTGTCCCGCACACAACCACTACGCCACCGGGGCTCAGCCCTAGTATATTGTTCTATTAACAGGAATGATGTAAAGCTATCTACTGTTCTATTACATCTGGCTACCCATTGTATCTTTCTCCTCTTAAAATCAGATCATTTGCAGATACCTCTTGAACGAAGAAGAGAATTACTTCACTGAGAAGCAGTACTTGCTTAGAGTGAGAAAATTTACTAGTGAGCTTCTTGATCAAGGTCAGTCACGCCTTTGTTAGTGGTGATTTCTATGAACTGAAAGCAAAGAATAAACTACTAAACTTTCCCTCTCCTTCTATTTAGGTACCTCTCAGTGTTATGATGTATTGTCTTCTGATGTGCAGAAAAATGCCTTAGCAGCTTTTGTCAGACTAGGTATGGTAAAGAAGAAGAAGGAGTAAGTACTATACAAGATTCTCATGGATTTTTTATATTAACATTTGAACGCAAAATCCAGAGAGAGGCATGGAAATGCATTTTGGTGTAGTAAATATATTATACTTTGATTATCCATTCACTAATTAAGTCAGTATTAGTTACCTTGTAGATTCTGTTATGGCATTGAATAGGAAGGAAATTGAAGTGAAGGAACTATATACTTTAGGCAGGTATTTTATTATTGACCTAATTTTGGAATCCTTTTTGAGAATGTAATGTGTATGTGTACATATGCGCACATGTGTACACACACACAACTTAGTTAAAGTTCCCCCATTATCCGAAAATAGCGTGTTCCTGTGAAACCATTTAAAAACTAAAATAGTGTAAAGCAAAGAACTAACTAATTACCATAAATTTATATGGGCACAAAATAATTGAGCATTCCCAGACTCAAAAAATAACCTATTAAATGATACCAATAAACCATATCATACAGGTTCGCCACTGTTCAAAGAGGCTTGATGCTTCCTCGGGAGGGGAGCTGGCGATGCCATTCTTACTCCTCTGGGTGCACACTGCCTCTTGAGCATTCTCTGCCCCTCAAATGCTGACGACTTGTACTTTTTGCCTTTTTTACTTAAAAGCAAACATTTTCTAAGATTTCTTTCAGTTAGCAAAAATGGTTACTACAGGTTTTTCATGAAGGCAAATGGGTATAAAAGCAAAGTTTTGAAAAGCAGGAGGATAGTATAGTGTGGGGGATGTAAAACTCGATTTTCGGGCTGAGCCCCAGTAGCCTAGTGGTTGTGCGCGGGACTGCAGCCCACTGGGACAGAGGTTCAAATCCAGCAGCAAGGCTGGGCCTCCTACTCCCACCACCAGAGGGCAGTGATGCCCCAAAAACCAAAAAAAAAAAAAAAAAAGAATCCAGATGCTATTTGATGTGCTTGCTGGGCACCATCTAAATTCTTTGCCACATTTTGCTATAGTACGTGAATCTTCTGTGTTCCCTTCCCGAGGGTAGTGTTGAGCAAGGCATGATGTAAAAACTAATTGTTCTTAAGTTGAGGGTCACAGTCTTGAGAGTTCTGCCAGTCTCTGTACAGGAAGCCTGGTTTTTAAAAAATATTTAATGATTTTGAGTTTTGTTCCATATTTTTCTAACACTCTAGGACCTTCTCATGATCCTTTTCTGAGCAGTTGATAACTGTAGCCAAGCACTCACTGTCTACTGTTTTCAGGACTCAGAGTTATAGTCACATGATCCATTGACTCATTTTTCCCACGTGTCTCTGGTTTTCTCCAACCTTCTTTCCTCCAGACCAGGGGACACCAATAGTTGAACTTTAGGTGGCTGCTCATGAACTTTTAAGATCTTAGTTACTATTCACCAAAGTACAATGTAGAACTTTGTGAACTATCTTATGTCAGTTGACCTTGGCATCCCTTGAAACTATGGTTCTGAGATCTAACTTCTTGAAGCATCCACCTCTTCACCCTCAGAAAGCAATGCCTCGAGTGGGGGAATCTGCTTTTTCAAGTCAATGAACTAAGGATGATAGAGCTTAGAGCTTACTGGCTAAATTCCCCAAATAGTATCCATTATTTGGTTGAAAGAATTAAGAACTTAACCAGGAAGTAGACTTCAACTATTTAAAACTGACCTTGAGGAAGACTATTAAAATTAGTCTAGCGATAGTTGACTAATAACAAAAGTATAGCGATAGTTGTCTTTTACCCTACTGTATACGATAATAAAACTTACTGTTTTTTCCTTTTGTCTTAGAAATAATGATTCTGTACTTAATGTGAATGAGCCTGCCACATCAAAAATGGAAGGAATGCTTGGTACGTGCAGTTTAACGCAATATGATTCATTCTCACAATATGCTTATAAAAATTAATAGCCAAGGGCTGAGCCCCGGTGGTGTAGTGGTTGTGCGCAGGACTGCGGCCCACTGGGACAGAGGTTCAATTCCAGCAGTGGGGCTGGGCCTCCTACTCCCACCACCGGAAAGCAGTGAGGCCCCAAAAAACAAACAAAAAACAAAAAATAATTAATAGCCCAAGTACTTTATCAAATGGAATGTCAATTGAGAATTTTAATATAGGCAAAAAAGTGGATACCATTTTGTGCTACATAAAATGTGCTCATATAAGTAATGGGTGTATGCATATAACACATATTGCTCACATCAGAAACTAATGTCTGAAGGAGTTTTTGCACTTTGCAAAATAAAACACAATGTGTGTGTGCGCTATTTTCAGAAAAATACCATAATCCAGAATTTTCCCAAGGAAACTGCTAGACACAGAAAGCATACGACAGCCCATCTTAAAAAAATCTAGAGTCTGTTTGTAACATAACTAATGTGATTCATGGCTGAGCCCCGGTGGCGTAGTAGTGGTTGTGCGCGGGACTGCGGCCCACTGGGACGGAGGTTCAATTCCAGCAGTGGAGCTGGGCCTCCTACTCCCACCACCGGTGAGCAGTGATGCCCCCCCCCCAAAAAAAATATATATGGTTCAGAGACCCAGGGCTATCTAGAGAAGGCCTGTGATTGTCATTCCCTGATTCATTCTCTCCAACCCCAACTGTGGATCCCTTCTTCCTCCGATGAAGAATTGTGGTCAGTGTCCTCCAGACATGGTTATTGAGAAGTCAGCATCATGGAGAAGAACACAGCCCTTACTCTTCTCTAGATCCCACTGCCTTACAAAAGAAATCACCCAGGCCGGGAAGGCAGGGCCATTTCCTTATTATGTACTGACTGTGAAAGTCAACGTGATAATATTGACACAGATTACAAAATGGTCTCATGGGAAAGGTGGGGTAGTGTGTAGAATTTTACCATTTTCAGCTTTGGTGAAAAATGACAGTTTGCTGATTCAGCCCTATATCAGTGAGTAAATACCGATATAAGTAATATTTTAGATGAGGTACACCCGCCTAAATCACTACAGTATTACTAATACTTAGTATTAGAAGAGCTTTGAAATTATGTCTGTTGAGAGCAGAAATATAGCTAAAGGAGAATGATTGAGGAAAAGGATAAAATAGTTGATAAATAAATAAATAAATAAATAAATAAATAAATAAATAAAAAAGAAGAATAGTTGACAAAAGGAGGGCTGAGCCCCGGTGGTGGAAGTGGTTGAGTGCGGGACTGCAGCCCATGAGCTTGCCAGTTCAAATCCAGCAGCGACTCTCAGGAGCAGCGCTGGGTAGCGCCCCCGACCACCAGAGGCAGTGATGCCCCCCCCCCCAAAAAAAAAAAAAAAAAAGAATAGTTGACAAAAGGAAAGCTGAGAATACCATGCTTTGTTGAAGATAATAAGCAGGTTCAAATTCCAGTCTTTTATATTATAGCTAAATCTCAAAATATGTAACTTGAAGTCTTTGATTTCTGGCATGGTAAGAGGTCTATAACTAAAACAATAAGAAAATCCCTCATCTGATTTCTTAATCACAGGAAGCAGATGCAATATGGATATAAACACACTAAATCTGAATTGAAGTTCAGAACATATATCTGTATTCAAATTTTG
>PVJH01016559.1:0-23201 GCA_004026705.1 Nesogale talazaci
GGCAGATATGGAGGAACAGGAAGACAGCAGATTGCTGGAAACAGACGAGGCTACCCTAGACCCATGGGGAAACAAACCACAGACGCTTGTAAAGCCAAAACTGGTGTTGAAGGTGAAGATGCTTTCTCGCTAACCAGAACTTAGTACCTTCGCATCATGGGGGTAGGTCTAATCAGACACCAGGCCTACGGTGGTTTGGTTATGGTGAGCAAATGCGGAAAGATATCAGTCAAGGTCATGTGACCCTTGAAGATCCCACCCCGCCCCCTCATCTCCCATGTGTTTGGTTCCCTGCACAGACATGAGGTGATGAACATCACTGAGTTGGCTGCGGAAAGAAGGGGAGGATATGGCGTTCACATGTGTCATCCGATTTTCTTGACATTTCTCTAAGCCATCATTCCAGCAAGAGACAGGACTACTCAAGACGCTTCCCAATGTAACGAAGAGAGCACAGAATCTTTCCTAATTATTGGTTCTGATTAACAAATTAACCCACAGATGTGACCATTGACCACATTTATCTATATATATACAATTTCTCGAATAAATGGACTTTAAGCATTCCATGAAAAAGCTTTTTACCACCAGCCTTCTTTATCTATTTAGTTCATGAAAAGGAGTATAGAGAAAAAGGAAAAAAAGAGACAAGTTCTTTTCTTGGAGGCACTAAGTAATTTTGTTTGCTTAATTGAAACACAAAACAAAGTTCTGTACCAACTCTACCAGTCGCCTCAGCTGAGTCAATCCGAGAGCCCCTCTCTCAAGTCTCCTAGTCTTTCTCACTTCATCTTTCTCCAGTGACCCCACTGGGAGGTTGAATCACGGACCTGGTAGTTAACAGTCAACGCTTGTCCAACAGCGCCATCTAGGCTTTTCTATAACAGGAGCAAAAGAAGGAGCATTCCACAAGGCAAATCCGACTTCAGAACCAACTCCTAGTTGGGAAAAAACTTAATCGACTGAACTACCAACCTAAAACTTGATCGTTGGAAGGCACACAGTGTGTCTGTGGGAGAAAATATATTCCTCGGGGCTAGGCACTCGATATTGCTATGTTACAAATGAGGAAAAGGAAGCTCAGAGAAATAAAATCACTTTCCTGACAACACTCAGGGAAGACATTATTTCAGTTCTTATTTGAGATTTGAAGCATAAACCTCTTCTATGTCACATGGGAAGTTCTGCTGTCAATACTTGCCAAGCACGAATGACATGGGAATTAGAGCATAAAATTGAAGTCTGTATTAGCTATCAATTTTCATTAAAAGATAAAAAACTTGAAAAACACAACTCACGACTCACTACACTGCTTCTTCCACTTTCTCACACTTTACAAAGGAACTTTAGTGCTGATAATAATAAATGATAGGTCATTCTAATTGGAAAATTTAAAGGCAGTGCAATAATCATAAAATCTAAGGAACACATTAGATAACAGGGTGAAGGTACTCAAAAGGACAAGACAAGGCATTGACTGCCTGCTTCCGCCCCCTGGTGGATAACAAGACAAGAAATCCTGAAATATTAGAACTGTAAACACTACCTCATGGTCTTTGATGGTACAGGTCTTATTTGTTTTTGTAATACAATCTATTCAATTTAATGTGTTTTCTTCATACACACGTGAAAGTTGCACATTGAATCAGGAAGGCTGAAGGAAAATCAATGCATTTGAATTGGGGTGCTGGAGAAGAATTAAAAGTACCACAGACGGCTGAGCCCCGGTGGCATAGTGGTTGAGTGCGGGACTGCGGCCCACTGGGCTGGGGGTTCAAATCCAGCAGCAGCTCTCCAGAAGCAAGGCTGGGCCTCCCACTCCCACCAGAGGACAGTGATGCCCCCCCGAAAACAAAACAAAACAAAAAAAGCACCACAGACTGCTAAAAGGACTGACTAACCGATCGGTCTTGGCAGAAGTCTTGTCAAGGTGCTCCTTAGAGGCAAGGAGGCTGAGACTACGCCTTTCATACTCTGTACAGACTTGTCAGCAGAGACCAGTGCCTGGAGAACATCATCATTGGTCAAGTACAGGGGCCCTGCACGACTACAATGACAGGCCATGATCCTGTGGCTGCAACAATGGGCCCTGGGACCGGAGCAATTGTATGGATGGTGCAGGGTGGTGCTGTGTTTCTTTCTGTTGGGTATAGGGACTTTGTGGGCCAGAGCCAACTTGATGGCCGCCAGCAACGTGACAAGTAGTAGACACTACAGCGTAAGCGAAGAACAATCCTACCTCAGCATACTCAAGGCTAATTTAGCATGGTTCTTGCAAAGCTGAAAGACTATAGGCTACAAGACACAGGACAAGGTCTTAAAAAATAGCACCCCCACACACCCCAAATCAGAGGATTCAGCTCATTTTCTTGACCTTTCAAAATCCCAAACCAACCCCACTGCTGGGCAATGGTTTCCTCCATTGGTTTCGTGGTCCATGTGTTACAGAGCAGAAGCAGGGCCCATAAGGTTCTCTTAGTGTGATCTTTATGGAAGTGGATCAACGAGGTGTTTGACTCTTTTGTCTTAGAGGCACCGGTTGGGTGGGAACCTCCAATCTTTGTATTAATGACTGGCAAAAGCAAACCCTTTGTGCCACCCAGAGGCCATCGTCCTATGAAAGAAAGCTCCAAGTTGGAAAATCAACTACAAGTTCCCTTAGGGAGTGTCATGGGCTCTGGAAACCACCAAGTCTGCAAGGGGTTAGTGCTGGCCATTCTAGTATATTTGTGAGTCGAAGCTCTTGGGACAGAGGACCTGATATTGTGCAGCTGCTTCAAATTTAAGAGGAAAAGAGAACCCCTCGTGGGGTTTTCAAAGCTGTGCATCTTCACAGAAGCAGTCTCCCACATCTTTATGCTCCGGAGCAGCTAGTGGGGCCCAGCCGCCCATTGTGCAGCTGGACACTCAAGCATTGACCAGGCAAAGAAAGAGAAAAGAGAAGAAAGCCCACCAACCTGCTAGCCAACTCGTCTGTCCTTTCTGAACTTCCTGTTCTGAGAACTCAATGAAAATGCATAGTGCTGTCAGACTCAAAGGACATGTCATCTTGCCGAAAATAGTGACCAGATGTCCCAATTTTGGTGGGACAGTCCTGACTTTAAACAATCTCCCCCCCTCCCCACTACCCTCCCCAAGTCCTGCGGCGTTTAAAAAAAGTCCCAATTTTTAGAAAGATGCACGACAAGCTAGGGAACGGGGGAGAACGGGAAGGGAATATGACGCCTCCAACCCCCCACCCACCCCTGTCAATGGTGTTCCAGTTTACCAATGTTGAAATCTGGTCACTTTAGAATCAAATCCCAAAGCAGCATCTTCAAAAGGGAAGCCTTGATTCTTGCCTCGTCCCGCGCATCTTGCATGGAACCTCTGAATAAGAGCACTGGTGTTGGCGAGGTGGATACTGAAACTCCATTTCTTGAGTTTGAGTATCAAATTATTTTCACATGTTTTTGCTCTTTGGCTAAGGATTGGTTTTTTAAAGTTATTTCTTTGTTATGGAGAGATGCAAAAGATAGAATGACTTGAGCCATCCACAGGCATATTTTTTTCTTCTTATCAACGCTTTCGATCTCTGAAGTCAGTTGTGTAACAGGACACGAGTCTGCGTCTTTCATTCTGGAGTGAGCTTTCACAAGTGCTTTCAGTCAGTCTGCGCTCTGGGGTCTTTGTTTCTGCTTTCTTTCTCTGTGCTGCTCATTCCAGGGCTGCTCTCCTGGCGGGTGTCTCCTGCCCCCTTCCACTCAGGGCCAGGTGGGGAACGCCTACTCACAGCAGCAGCTGCGAAGGGTCATGCTATCAGTGGCGGGCTTCAGCTGGTGCCTACAGGTTCCACAGAACCCATCAGACTAATTTGCTATTGTTTCGGGGGCTGGAACCTTTTTTGTATGTGTGTGGCATCACTGCCCTGGTGGGAGTAGGAAGCCCAGCCTTGCTCCTAGTGAGCTGCTGCTGGATTTGAACTGCCAAGTGGGCCACAGTCCTGCACTCAACCACTATGCCACCAGGGCTCAGCCAGGGGACTGGATCTTAAAGGGCATTTGTCATCAAGGTTCTCTCTAAGGTGAGCAGGCAGGCAGTCACCTAATGTGGAACTCACACATGGACATTCCTTACTGGTTTTTAGCCTTCACCTGCACACCAGAGTATTGTAAATCCCCATCGTCACCTTCATTTCAGCATTAGATATGAAAAATTTGATGTCAGATTTATTCATTTCACAAAACTCATTATATGGAGGGGAAAAGCCAAAACAGTTTTGTTGGCAATTTATCCACATAATCCTCAATCATATCAAGAAGAGTTTTACAGTCATTACCACAATCCATTTTTAAACTGTCTTAATTCTTCCTCCACCCTTATGGTTAAAAACTCATTATACTTTTGATTATTTTTATGCACTTGCTTTCATTACTTCAGTAAACAAACAGCATAAAGAGAAAAGTGCTCAACAATAAAACAACACTCTGTCATTTGTTTCAGCTTTATGTTACCTCTGGAATTCCCACGAAATATTCAGAATGAAGTATGCAGCTCCTGAAAGTGTGCAGAGAGTTTAAAATATTAGCAGAACAATTGCTAAAAGTTCAGCAGATGCAGAAAGAGGATTTTCAAAGATGAACATAATATGCTCAGAGAAAAGAAGCCACCTGTTTCCAATCTATCAAACTCAATGACCGTTGCCTAATTGGCCTACCTCTAAAGCAGCAGTTCTCACCCTGTAGGTCTCGACCCCTTTGGGGGTCAAATGACCCTTTCACAAGGGTCACCAGATTAATAAAAGTAGCAAAATTACAGTTATGAAGTTGCAATGAAAATCATTTTATTGTTGGAGGTCACAACACTAGGAACTGTATTAAAGGGTCGAGGCACTAGACAGGTGGAGAACCCCTGCTCTAAAGGAACGGAATCCTACCCAAGAGTGAAAACATGGCCACAGATCAATCACTCAGCTGACGATGCTTGCACAAAAACAAATAATACTGTAAATGAGAATGACAATCACAGAGCCAAATGGTAATATACAACTTTTATTTTTTTGATCAGGTATTATTTAATATTTTAAAACTTTCAACATGATCTAGTTTCTGTACCTCTCATTTTGTCCTTATGAAATAACATGAAACAGTGTGAAATAATAAATGATATTTCAGTGTCTTTTTTTTATATAATTACACTGACATTAGTTCAGTAAACTGGCTGTGAAATTGTTTGAGTCCCGTCACTGGGTAGAATAGTTTTTTGAAGATTATGTCAATTCTTTGGGGGTGGGGGGCATCACTGCCCTCTGATGGGAGTAGGAAGCCCAGCCTTGCTCCTGGAGAGCTGCTGCTGGATTTGAACCATCAACCATGTGGGCTGCAGTTCTGTACTCAACCACTACGCCACCGGGGCTCAGCCCAATTATGTCAATTCTTATTGGTGAAACAGGGGACCTTTTGCTCTTTAGGTGATTGTGGCCATTTTTGAACAGAAACTGTGTCCAGTTGCAGACTTGCTGTTTACCAGCTTCATTCTACTTTGCTTTCCATCATCAGTCCCCAAACTTATTTAGCCTATTGCCCTTTAAAAAAAATTACTCAATGTCCCTCAGTAGCGGTTAAAAACTTTTGTACCCGTCATCCTAGAAATAGCCCATCATCCAGGATAAAGTATAGGTATCTGCATTTGTAGCCCCACCCCCGTGATCCCATCCCAACCTGGATCATGTCAGCACCCCACAAAGGACTTTGAGAAACTGCTTTTGATGTGTCACCCAGCCTTGCAGATTCAGAATAAGTAACTGAGCATTTAGGGTCCATAATGTACTTCCTAGGTTAGTAGTATTTGTTCTTTGATGGTTCATTCCAGGGAAAGAAGTCTTGCTTCCTGCTAAGAGGTCCTTGACTCTGAGACTCCCTTTCCTCAAGGGAACCTGGAGAACAGTCTTTGCTTTTCTCCCACTTCAGTCTCCACTCCCTCCATGTCATCAATTCCTTACCATTCTGTACCTGGTGCTGTCAATAGAAAGGGAATTTAATTTGACCAATAAAATAACTTATAATGAAATGCAGATTCCAGTCTATCCCGGACAAGTGGTTTCCTTCCAGAGGACATGAATTTTTCCAAACCCAGGCTTAAACACTGGAGTTCCTTTCCTACTGATCACTTTCTGGGCAGAGAATGAGAAGACCTTGGCTGTCACTGGTGAAGGTGGCCGAAGGTCTAGTTCATTTCTTAGAGTGACCAAAGTACATTCACCTCTTTGTACCAGAGTGACTACTGGTGTCGCATGAGAGGAACAGACCTGGCTTAGACATGATTATTAAAATGTATAAAATATGATAGGACTTGTATACAAACTATTTACCTTATTTATTATTAGCAAGTGACCATATGGAATTAGTACAAAAAGTCAAGTGCCATATGGACTAACTGTATGTAGTCTTACACACAAAAACTATATCATCTTTCCATAAGAAAAAGTAAGGCACTGGTCTCTCCTCATAACATGTCCAAAGTACATGTGATGAAACTTCATGATTCTCACTTATTTTTTTTAAATTAAAAAAAATTATGACCCTCATTTTTGAGGGTGTGTGTGAATGATTTATTTAATATTCACATTTCATTATTTTTTTCAATTATTTTATTGGGGACTCTTCCAGCTCTTATAACATTCAATACATCCTTTGTATCAAGCACATTTGTACATATGTTGTCATCTTCATTTCCAAAAATTTTCTACTTGAGCCCTTGGTATAAGCTCCTCTTTCCCCCTCTTTTGTTTTTTTAAATCATTCCACTGGGGGCCCATATAACTTCCATGTCAATTGTTTGCAGACCATATTTGCATACCTGTTGCCATCGTCACTCCCGAAATATCCTCCCTCCACTTACGCCCCCAGTACCATATTTCCCCTTCCTCCCCCCTTCCTCTCCCCCATGAACCCTTAATAATTTACACAGTTATTATTTTTTCATATCATACTCAGTCCGCTGTGTCCCTTCACCCACTTCCCTGCTGTCCGCATTCCAGAGAGATCATATGTAGATCCCTGCAATTGATTACCCCCTTCCACTCCACCCTCTCTCCGCCCCCCTGGTTTTAAGGAGAATTCTGATTGTACTTCTAAGACAGACTTGTTTATTCTTCTGGAAATCGATCACACTGTTGATATCCTTCGCCAGCACCGTAATTCAAAATCATTAACGCTTCTGTAATTATCCTTATTCATTGTCCAAACTTCACATGCAAATGAGGTGATTGAACAAACCATAGCTTGAGACAGACGGCCTTTTGATCCCTGTGCAGGTTTCACGTGAGCACAACCAAGTCTTCTGGGCTTGTCAATGTTATCCATAGTTCATTACGATCCATGTGGCATAAAGAGGATACTCAAGGCAAGGGAAGTTCTCATTCTGTGAGGGTAGGGTAGCAGTAAACCCTGCCCCCCAATCATCGCCCTTCCCCCACCACGCCCCACATCTCAACAAACTTCTCCACATCCACACATCTCCACGAGTGCCTTGGCGTCTACTTGCCACGGTCCTTCTAGTTGAACCTAATTTCTAGACGGGAATAGCAATTCCTTTTTCAGTAGCTCTGTTTTGGAAATGAACTGTTCCTGGGGTGGGTCACCTCAAAGGTCATCATAACTTGAGCTAGTCTTTGGGTGGTTTGGTTTTAATTGAGCACATTAAGCCTTGGCTGTGAGGGGCGCAGAAGAGAAGGCCTTTCAATTCTGAAAGGCTGGGCAGGCAGGCAACCCTCCTCTGGAGGAAATTGCACGCTGGGATCCCCACTTCTGTTCAGTTTTCCTGGGACACTACGTAACCTCAAGCTATAATGATTACTCTATCCAAATATTGTTTTGTTTGTTCTGTGCATAAAGTCGTTTTTATTTCAAAAGGAAAAGGAATGCAAGTGGCCGTTCAGTTAAGGAGGCATCTCCTCATTCTGTTCCTCCTTGGAATATTCCGCTTCCGCCCCCTCTAGGTTCTCACCCTCCGGGGAAACCGTCTCTATCGCGGTTTTCGATTTTTCGTTCATGGTGCCCAGGGCTCTCGTTTCTGAAGCGTTAGTGCCCCAAAATGTACTGCTCGCTGCACTCTTAGAAAAGGAAGTGTCGGACACACCTTCCGATGGACGAAAGTATGACATCTGGGCCAGGTTCGGGTTGACAGAGTATTTAGCCTCACATTCTTGTTTAGAGCTGGAAAGGAAAAGAGCAAACGTCCACAATTAATTGTAACTGTGCCCCGAACTTAGAAATGCCCTCGCACCAACGGAATCACGTGGTGCATGTGGTCCAGTGTGCGCAGCGAGAGTGGCTGAGCAAGAGGACCTACAGCGTAGGTTGGCTTTTGCTTCCATTACGTTTCCTGTTTCGTTACCTCTAATTTCATGATGTGCAATATTTGCGAGAATGAGTAGGTTCACATCTTGAGATTAGAATTTAGGGACCCATTTAGGAAAAGTGTCAATTTCATGTAGGTTTCATATGGCACTGTGTACAATGAATCTATTAGGAGCAGTCCTTTTAAGAACTACCCATGCATCAAAAACAAACAAAATCAAACATATGGAATTAATGATACCTGCGATTGTTAAATTGCTAGGACTTTTGAAAGCACTTTGCTACATGGTGTGGAAAATGATAAAGGATCCCCTCCAAGGAACCGTCGGACAGTGTAAGGCATGACAAAATAATAATAATTCATAAATGATCAAAGGTTCATGAGGGAGAGGGCTGAGGGGGGGGGCGGGGCGGGGAGAAAGGGGAAGTAAGGAGGACTGGCACCAAGGGCTCAAACAGAAAGCAAAGGCTTGGAGAATGATGGCAGCAGCAAATGTACAAATGTGCTTGACATATAATGATGGATGAATGGATTGTGATGAGAGTTGTACGAACTCAATAAAACTATTAAATAAGAATTCCTTCCATTAGGCTTGAGGGAAACTCAACATTTGGGGGGAGGGGCGGAGAAGACACAAAAGTCTTGGAGATGCACATGCTCAGGAGATAGTAACGTGCTGTGTTTGTTTGTTGCTGTTTTTTTAAAACTTTTTCTCAAGGCTTGTTTAAGTGAGACTGTTAGCTCCTACACTGATGTGCTATGTAGAAGAGAACTGGTAGCTTTTGTTCCATGATTATTTAAAAAAAAAAAAAAGCTGCAGCAGCTTATCTGGATTCCCTATATCCTTTGTAAATGACTAGAGTCACAGCTATCTCAAGATGACAGTTTAATACATTGGCGATAATCCCAGAGTGACTGCCCCCGGCTGCTGTCTGAAATGGGGAAATGGAGTCAAGCTGAATGACTTCTGGGAGCTTCGGGAGCTGCCTGGACCACACTACCAAAGGAGAAGGGACAGAGCAGGGTATGTTGTGTGTGACACAGATTTCAGAGGTCTGCAGACTCACAACTTCCTCAGTTTGTACATCATGACAAAACAGAATGTCAAAAGGACCAGGAAAAGGAAGAGGCTCATCAATGAAACGCCCAGCATCAATCTTAACTTGATGTCCTGGATCGATCCCGCTATCTCGTTTGTCACGTTCATATCAGAACCTGAGAGAAAAGAAAGAAAACGCACCCAATGGAGTCATTGTGGTAGACGAGTTTTCCTGTGGGAGGGCTAGTTCAAAAAGCCAAGGCAAAGCCACCATCCACCCCGATAAACGCTCCCTGCTTGCTCCCAGGGCCCTGCCACACACACTATGCAGGAGCAAGCTGTTCCCTCTGGATGATCTCTGATCATGAAACTCAGCCGCCATCCTTTTCATCTCCACCCACCCTAGAGGGACTTCCCTCCCTCCAGTTTCTAGTCTTATCGAAGTGAGATTTCCATGCTGTCAGAGGTGAAATTGTGTAGCACGTTACTTCTCCACTGTAGTGAAAAAACAGGTCAGACTCAACTAAGTTGTACACAAGCGGCCAGCTCTTCAGGGTAGAAAGGTGTATGTGCTTTACTCTAGACTGACTTCAGATAAATTGACTGTAAAGAATTGCTTTTTACCTCAGGTTTAAAAGCTAAATTTATCAACTTTTTTTTTTTTTTACAGAGATGATTAAAAATCATGTGCTTGCTCTAAAAGAAGAAATGGAAACCAATTTTACTTAAGTTGTGAGCTCTGGTGGCATAGTGGCTTAAGCCATGGGCTGCTAACCCCGAGGTCAGCAGTTCTAAACCACCAGCTGCTCTGTAGCAGAAAGAGAAGACTCTCTACTAAAAAAAAAAAAAAAAAAAAACCAAAAAAAAACTAACACGGCTAACACGGACTGAGCCCCAGTGGCGTGTGGTTGTGCACGGGACTGCAGCCCACTGGGACGGAGGTTCACTTCCAGCAGTGGGGCTGGGCCTCCTACTCCCACCACCGGAGAGCAGTAATGTCCCCCCCAAAAACAACAACAACAAAAAAATTTTTTTTACTTAAGTTGTAAAATAGGTTCCATAATAAAACTCATGTCTGGTTCAAAGATGTCAAGAGTCTTTCTATTAAAGGTTATATATTAAAAGATATCTTGCTGAGCCCCGGTGGCATAGTGGTTGTGCGCAGGACTGTGGTCCACTGGGATGGAGGTTCAATTCCACAGAGGTTCCACAGGAGCTAAAGCTGGGCCTCCTACTCCCACCACCAGAGGGCGGTGATGCCCCCCTCAAAAAACCAAACCAAAAAAAAGATATCTCGATCTACTGCCATTTTTTATATATTTTTTTCTGATTTTATGTCTGATTAGGTCAGGTGACATAGTAGTAAAGCATGCAGCTGCTCACCACTTTGAACCAAAATCAAGGGTTAAAACCACCAGCTACTCTATCAGATAAACTTGTGGCCATCTGTTTCTGTAAAGGTGATAGCCTTGGCTTAATATTTAATGTTGACTTTAGGTGACCACTGACAGACTTGCTATGATGGAACTGATCCGATGGCAGTGAGTTAGATGACTAAGTATCCTCTCTCCTCAAACATCCTTCCAGTTGAAAGTTCCAAGGACCTTCAAGGTAATAAAGTTTAGGTAACACGCAATGACACACACCCCTCCCCACTTTGTCTATTCTCTGACTTTTAAAATATTGTAATAGCGGAAAAATACAAGCACAGACCAAGGAGGCCAATCAGATTGAGATGAAGAGAGCAGTCAATGACTGCTTTGTGCCCTTGAGATAGATTGTTTGGAGAAAAATCAAACAGATTGCTTTGCAACAGGCTATGGTCCTTTTTGTTCTGAAAGGGTTCTAATATTTTCTATTGTGAAATTATATAAACATAGCAAGTCATTTCAACATTTTTTACACGTACAATACCAGGACTTTCACTATGTTGTATGACCATCACCACTACTTGTTCCCCCAATTTTCCATCACCATTAATCCAAGCTTAGTGTTTCCTAAGCAACAAAGCCCCTTTCTGCCTCCCTCTCACCTACCCCAGCTTACCACTAATAGACACTAGTCCCTGTAGGATTGTCTAATCTAGGTATTTCATTAAGGTGGGGCCATACAATATTTGTCACGTTGTGAGAATGAATTCATTCACTCAGCATGTGTTTCAAGATTCATCCATTGGCCATGTTATAGCCAATGTCAGTATCGCCTTTCTTTCATGTTACATTAATACCTGAGGCCTGGCTTTTCCATTTCTACAAGAAGACTCTTTTAGGCTATTCAAATTTTGGAAGGGTTACATAGGATCCACAATCAATGCTCATGGAAGGAATAGTCAAGAAATCAAATGACACCTTTTATTGGGCAAATCTGCTGCACAAGATCTCGTTCAAGTGTTGAAGAAGTTGGCCTTTAAGGACTCAAGTCATGACATTTTCAAGCACTTCATATACATATGAAAGTTAGATATTGAATAAAGATGGGTGATCATTCACATCCTCCATTTCCTTAAGGATCTTCTTATATATTATGAGCATTATTGAAAGTAATGCCTTAAAATCTCCAACTATTATTTTAGAATTATTTCTGCCTTTAATTTATATAAAAGTTGCTTTCTGTGCTTTGGTTCTAATATTTAATGTTAGGTGCATATGTTTAGGTTTCTAAGTGGTTCTTGTAATTGCTGTATCTTCTTGATGACTAAGTCTTTTTTCACTATATCATGTCCTGCTTTTTCTTTTATAACAGATTTTGACTTAAAGTCGATTTTGACTGTTATTAAGGTCATCAAACTCTATTACTTGCATGGAGTACTTTTTTCCTATTCTTTCACATTCAGTCTGCTTGTGTTCTTGAACCTAGGATGTAGTTCTTACAGCCAACATATAGTTGTAATATGCATGAAAACATATCAACTTTGCTGCACTCTGTCTTGTGACTTAAGTATTTTGTCAGCTCTTGGTCAACAGCTCATGGTCATTAGAGGTAAGACAGAATTTTTGACATGTGTGTGCATTTTATACTTTTGTCCTTCATTTCTTCCAATACTACTGATTATTGTGTTTTCTTGATTTTTGTTGGTAGTGACTCATTTTGATTTCTCTCTCCCTTCCTTTTCTGTATATTTTAAAGATACTGTCTTTATGTTGAGGGAGTCCTAGTATAGTGGCTACACATTGGGGGTATGATCCGCAGGCAGCAATTGGAAACCACCAGCTGTTGAGAGAGAGAGAGAGAGAGAGAGAGAGAGAGAGAGAGAGAGAGAGAGAGAGAGAGCTTTCTACTCAGTCAACAGTTATAGTCTCCAAAACCCACAGTGGGTCAGTATCGACTCTATGAGAGTATGTTTGTTTGGTTTGGGTTTTCTTTGTGTTTATCATGAAGATCACATTTAACACCTTACAATTATTACGACCTGGCTTAAGTTGATCCCAACTGTCCTTAATATATAGTTTTTCTATGCATTTGTCATTAATAAGCATGAAGGAAGTAGCAAGTAGAATAGCCAAGCAAAAGTCAATCAGCTTTTTCTAATGAAGATCTTTTTGTATGCCCCTTCAAGTTATTACTGTCTCTTGTTCCTACTTTTCCACCTGAAATAGCCATTAGCATATCTTGTAGGGCAGGTACAATGGATGCAACCTCTCTCAACTTTTGTTCATCTAGAATTGTCTTAATTTTGCCCTCATTCTTGACTCATTTGTTATTTTTAGATTCTTGATCAACAGTTTTCTTTCAGCAATTTAAACATGTTATTCCATTGTTTTTCTGTCCTCCAAGGTTTCTGAGGAGAAATCACACTTAATCTTATTGAATTGCTTTGTTTGTTAGCTTTTTAATAAATCATTGTTATTGGGGGTTCTTACAACAATTCATTTATCAATTGTATCAAGCACATTTGTGCATATGTTGCCATCATCATTTTCAAACATTTTCTTTCAATTTGAGCTTTTGATATCAGCTCCTCTTTTTTCCATTCAACACCCCCACCCCTTGTGAACCCTTGATAAATTATAGTTATTATTTCCATATCTTTGAGTTCTTTTGTATGTCAGTCACATCCTCTCCTCTCACCAAATCCAGGGTTCTTTCTTTATAAATAATTTTTGTTTGTTTCTTTGTTTTTGTTTTTATTTGTGGGCATCACTGCCTCTGGTGGTCATGAGTGCTACCCAGTGCTGCTCCTGAGAACCTCCGCTGGACTTGAACCGCCAAGCCCACGGGCCACAGTCCTGCACTCAACCACTTACGCCACCGGGGCTCAGTCCTATAATTAATTTTTGAAAAGTTGCTTATAAAGTGTCTTTGCAGAGAGCTCTTTGGGCTTATACTACTTGAAGTTTGTTGAGCATCTTAAATATTCATGTCGTTTGACAAATTTTAGGAAGCTTTCTGCAATTGTTTTTTTTCCCTTTGAAGTATTTTGTTCCTTTAGAATTTTTACCATGATGCTCTAGACTTCCATTAGCAGTCTTCTTTGTTGTTTCTCTTCAGTCATCTTAATTTCTATTACTTCCTTAGCTTGTTGATTCTTTTCTTTTTTGAGATAAAATGTGTTATTAAATCCTTTAAATCCTTTCAATGAGTTTCCAAATTTCAGTTATTGTCTTTCAGACTCAATATTTATTTTGAGATCTGAACCTATCACTATATTCATTTTGCTCCTGTATCAATATTTTTATTTTAACGACTTGTCTGTGTTTCCCTTTAGTTCTTTGGCCTTGTTCAACATAGTATTTTATTTTTGGATGTTCATAATTAGAGTTTTTCTCCCTTTGCTTTGCTCACTTGAATGGATTGTTTCCTGATTCACTTATGTATCTTTTAACTTTTTGTTACAGCAGAAACATTAAAATTTTGCCAAACATTAACTTTCTCAATAACTAGAAACCCAGAACTCTTTTGAAATGTTCTCTTAATATATAGTAACCTACCATACTGCCTTGTTTCATACATTTCACCTTCATAAGGAAAACAATGTCACCATGCAGGCACCAAAATATTTATATTTATGTATCTTATCTTTTAGTTGAACTATTTCGTTCTTACTTGGAATTGGGTTAAATAATTGATCTTTTTCTTCAATGTCCACATGGCTCCGCGGTGTTACATTTATAGCTGTTAAAACAATAAATTGGTGTTATGGTAAAGTAATTAGCTAAAACGATTGTATTTGCATGTTTGTATACATGTATAATATGTATATATGTATGGTATACACATTTATGTGATTCACATAGTTATATATATATCTATATGTAATATGTGCATTCTATGTGTGCATGTATATATGCATGAAATTTACTTTACTTTTATACAAGTATATATTGTAATATGTGCATTGCATTTATAAGTGTATACTTCGCCAAACACAATGAGAGATTATATTAGGCAGGTATTATAGATTGTTTTCAATTATGAAAATATCAAATGACTGAATTTAAACAATTATAAGACAAAAAGGTTTTTAGGAAAATTCAGAAAATGTGCTATTAATCATTAGGGGGTTACAATTAGTATTGCATATGAAAATGGCAACAAAATATTGCCTTATTTTTAGTATTAGAAAAAGTAAAGTGATCTTGGCTGTCTTACATATGATTTTAGAAAATCAAAACATTTCTCTAGCTACTTAACTGTATGAGTTTACCTTTCTCTAACATTGTCCAAAATTCAGGCTCATTTTGACTCTTGGTTGGTTCTGTGTAGAACAAAAAAAACATGAAAATACGATAAGATGATTTGCCTTCAGAAAATTTATGATCGAACATTCATTCAATTCTTTGGTAATTTAGTTATATAGTAGGTATACATTGAGCTTTTTGTTGCATATTTACATTTAATATAATTATATGCACAAACATTTTGTTTGATATTTTATCTTTTTTAAAATTTAAATCATTTTATTGGGGGGGCTCATACAACTCTTATCACAATCCATACATATATCCTTTGTTTGTCAAGCACATTTGTCCATTTGTTGCCCTCATCATTCTCAAGACATTTACTTTCTACTTAAGTCCTTGGTATCGGCTCCTCATGTTTTCCCCTCCTCCCCACTCCCCTTCCCTCATGAATCCTTGATAATTTATAAATTATTATTTTGTTATGTCTTCTACTGTCTGATGTCTCCCTTCAACCACTTTCCTGTTGTGCATGCCTCAGGAAGGAGGTTATATGTAGATCCTTGCAATTGGTTCCCCCTCTCTACCCAACCTTCCCGCCACTCTTCCCTGATCCTGAAGAGATCATCTGTCCAGGATTCCCTGTTTTTCTAGTTCCTATCTGTACCATGATACATCCTCTGGTCCAGCTGGATTTGTAAGGTAGAATTGGGATCATGATGAAAGGGGAAGAGGGGGGGGGCAGGGAGGAAACATTGAAGAACTAGAGGAAAGTTGTATGTTTCATCATTGCTACACTGCACCCTGACTGGCTTGTCTCCTCCCTGCAACCCTTCTGTAAGGGGTCCCCAATCCAGATGTACGCCCCCTCATTTATAATGATATATTTTTTAGTTCGTTGGTGCTTCTAGCATGTGCTTGAGAATAAAGTCTTAGAACTGAATTAGGCACCGAAATGCACCATTAATTTTGGAGATGAGTCGTTTGTTGTGTTGCAAGATCATACAAATGCTACAAGAAATACTCAGGCGACATGCACAGTAGGTCCGAATTCACCTTCTGAAGGCCAGAACCCCTTCAAAGGGCGGGTAATTCTACAGTAGTGATGAGAGGACTAGTACTGGTTCGCCAGGTAAGCCAGGCAAGAGAAAGATACATCCCCGCTGGAGCAAACAGAGTCGTGAGCAGGCTCTGTAAGGTCTGGAGCGAAGCCTCCCTGGGGAGCTGACAGGAGACAACACTGCAACGTTCTTCAGCAGCCAGATCATTTCAGACGTGAATGCCTGGTTAAAAAGTGTGAAAAGGACCTACATTCTAGTAATAAGTTAATGGAATGACTCTAGCAAAGGAATCCCCAAATGAGCAAGGTTCCATTTTTAAATATACCAAAAAGTGAGTGTGGTTTTAATTTTTAGCAGTATTGAAGATGCAAACTAGTTCATAGTAGTCATATTGGAAATATGCCTTGATTGGGGCGTCGGAGAAAATATGATTTTCTGGAATGATCTATAGGTATCCATTGCCTTGAAGCAGAATACTCATTCAAGAGGTTCCACGGATATCTTTGCGTTGCTGGCAGCAACAGTGGTTTTTATTTTGCAGTCTTCTCTCTTTAACCACGCTCCCAAATAACCTTACAAAACACTCATAACTGACTCTTAGTAGAAATAAGCTTTTTCCTCCGGCAGTTAGAAAATTTTACATGTTAATACAAATCATTTCTATGAAATAGAAATATATTCACATCTAATGGGAGTATATTTAAATGATGTGTTTCCTAATACATTAAATATTTACAAACTCATGTTAATTTATAAATATGCACTATACATATGAACACAATTTTATTAAACTGTAATGATACTTTTAAAGATGTTCACTTTCTATTTCTTGCCAGGTAAATCTGAAGATGGATGCTTAGGTAGTCCCTGTTTAAAAGATTGTAAAAGGCTTTTAAATGGTAGCACCCTTAAAGCCTGCCATTTTATGAAGTGCTCATGGTAGTGGGATGGGATTTTTAAAGTCCTCTAACAATGTACTCCAGGTAGGAATACAGCTTAGTAGTAGCAGTTTTAATACTTCGAAAATGAGTGCCGTGGTCTTCATTGTGGTCGAATCTGTTAGCGTTGTATTCAGTGATGCCTTCTCCAGGGGGCCTTTCAGTGACTTCAGTGGATCTTGTAGTAGATGTTTCAGTGCTTTTTGGAGCTAGAAAAATAGATAATATTGCACTATCAGAACATTAAAATCCTGGATAAGCATCTAGAATTAGACATAGCTTTTCACAGCTAGCAAGGGGACCAAGAGAAAGAGAAAGAAGAAATGAAAGCAGAGAGTGAAATTTTCTGGAGACAGTGTAAAGGAGGGGAAGAGGAAAACATCTCAGGATTAAGCTTGTGTATCTGGGATTGCTGGGGCCTAGAATTTACGAGAGAAAGAACAAGCAGGAAGCAGGCTGGAGCAAGCTTCCGGTGCGTGGAGTTTAGGAAGACCATTGGAGGGGAGAGGTTGTCGTCAGGGCGTTCTCTGCATAATGATACGATCAGTCCAGGGCAGTGGGGTTGCTGGTCAGCATAAAGACATGAAAAAGAGAAACGGCATGCATGTCTGTGTGAAGAGGGGACATATACAAGTCAACCACTCAAAATAGAGTATTCAATATAAAACTTGGGGGCTACATGTCAAGACTAATGTAGTCTCTAGCTCGGTCTACAATGGGCCCATCTTTAAGTATGTGACTAAGATAAGGTGACCAGACATCCCGCTTTTTAACAATTTAACAACGTCACGTGGTGTTTTAAAATTAAGATAAATACATTACTATTTTTGCATTCTATGAAAATTTTTGTTGCTCCATATAGACCAAGTGTTTAATCAAGAACTCCTCCTCCCCCCGCCCCCGTCAATGGTGTCCCACTTAAAATCTGGTAACTTTACATTAAGAGTAATGATTGGGAACAACTGTGACTGGAGAACCTTTTTGTGGTTCAACACATGTTCCTCGCCATTTCAATTAATTGTGCTTCATGCATAATTGTGCTTCAATAAAGTTGTTGTACCAGCCCCGGTATCATAGGAGGGGCATGGCGAATTTAGACTGAGCCGACAGCCAGCATCACCGCAAGTATCTTGCTGCTGAGAAAGTATGGGAAAGGCCATATGTTACTGATTCTGATATTGATTTGGACAGGATTTGAACAGATCCCTCAACTATGCACTCAACTTTGAAGGGAATATTGGCATCACCTCAGCTCACCCCTTATCTTCGAAGGTTTAGGTCCTACAATTATGCAATCAGTAGGTACAGTAATTTTATAGATCTGTATCCTCAAGTGAGTTGCTCTTCTAGAATGTCTTTTGTGCCATTCCAGTATGCTTTGCTGATCCTCTGGGGACCTGCTTTTGGGGCATAAAGTCAGTGTTCTATGGCTTTCAATAACTGATTGCCTTTAAAAATCCATGTTACATGATCCACCGAGGAGCTGGCTTTCTGTCTTCCACAGAAGACAAACTCAAGATGTTGTCTTCTGTGTACTAGAAAAGATTTCTATGAGAGATTTATCTCATCTAACCTAATCTGTAATATTTCTGTATTTTAAATCCCCAAACTTGAAATCACTCAAAATATTGCATTGTGGCCAATAGCTTTATGAATAATTAGGTATTGGAGACTTTGGCTTTTTCCCCAATATTGAAATTTCCATAGCCAGAAACTATCTCTCCTCCCTCCCATCTATTTACTTCCATTCTCTTTATTTTCCTTTCTTTCTGTTTTATCTTTGAGTGTTTCTTAAATTATGAGTTGTTGACATTACCAGATAAAAGCTGTGTCCATATCTATGTACTTTGGAGAATTTTAAAGGACTAAAAAGTCAAATGTAGAAAAAGGTTTTATCTGTTAGTTCTCCTTGTTGAAAGGATGGGAAAAGGAGTTAAGAATATTTGCCATGAAAGTAAAAAGCAGAAAGGAGTAAAAAATAGGTGTAAAGAGACAAACAATTTTTAAATGCAGCAGTATCACTCCTGGTTGACAGATTTTAGTGCAGTATCTAGAGTGCTAAGAATAGTTTACTTAGAAGGAATAGGCCGTCCATTTCTGAGGGATGAGTCTCTGTAAAGCTTATGAATGTAGTGCCAGATGCAGTGCCAGAGGAGACTCTGATAAAAAGACAGTCAAAATACAATAGAGGAAGCACTCTCTCCCTCAAAGTAGAGTCACCTTCATTGTGACATGAATGGAGTAAACTTTTAGTATCTTCATTTGTCAATGGGACCCAACTCAAAGTGAGCAAAACATTCATTAATAATCAGAACATGGAATGTACGAAGTATGAATCTAGGAAAATTGGAAATTGTCAAAAATGAAATGGAACACACAAAGGTTGATATCCTAGCTATCGGTGAGATGAAAGAGACTGGCAATGACCATTTTGAGTGAGAGAGCCATCTGGTTTTCTATCCTGGGAACGACAAATTCGAGAGGAATGGCATTGTTTTTTATTGCCAAAAAACAATTAAAGATCTATTTTGAAGTGTGAAGCTTTCTGTAGTAGGTTAATATCTGTATGTCTACAAGGAAGTGCTGAAAGACAATTGTTTCCTTCCCTTTTTTGCCTGCCTAACAAATGCTAGTCCTCTAATTCCATATGGAAGTGTCATCTGACCAGTCATAACAATTGGGAGAACGACACAGGACCAGGTGGTGTTTCAGTCTGCTGTACATAGGATCGACACGAGCGGGTTTTGACTCTATAGTACCAGTCAATGACACATTCCTTTCTGCAAACACCCCTTTTCAACTGCACAAGTGACAACTAGACCTGTGGATATCACCCACTGAAACACATGGGAATCAAATCACTTATAACTGTGGGAGGAGACTTTGGAAAAACTCAACCTCATAAGCCAAAAAGATGGACCACAGGTCAGCTGTGAAACAGATCATCGATTGCTCATTTCTAAATTCAGATTGGAGCTGAGGAAAATTAAAACGAATGCATGAGAGACCAAAAGTACACCCAGAGTACCAAATTTAGGCAACAGTTCAAGAACAGATAGGGCCTAATTAGCACTAATCAAAGAAGACATGACACGCTAGAGGATGATATGTGCCAGTGGCTGGTGTTTTCAACTTTTCTTTATTTTGAAATTGAGAGCTCCTTTCGAGAAAGAGAAAAAAATAAAGCAAGGAGAATTGGGGGGTGGGGGTGGGTGGGTGGGAATCATCATACATGAAGAAAGCAGGTCATTCAATGGACCAACATGGATGTCAGAAGAAACCCTGAAACTTGCTCTTGAAGTCACAGTGGCTAACACACGTGGAAGAGGAGCCCTGGTGGCGGAGTGGTTACTAATTCGACTGCTAATCACAGGTCAGCGGTTTGAAACCACCAGCTTCTCCACAGAAGAAAGATGAGGCTTTTTATTCCCGAAATCCACAGAGGCAGTTCTACTCGGACTTACAGGGTCACTATGAATTAGAATTGATTGGACGGCAATGAGTTTCCCTGTTTTTTTGGAAAGCACATGGGAAAACCATACATTAAAAGAACTGAATATACCCATCACAAGGTTGGATTATATTGCCCCATCTCTATTCCTAGGGGGACAAATAGCAGAAAGGTGGGTGAAGGGGGACAATGGATAGTGTAAGTCATGAGATATATGTATATATATGTGTGTGTGTATATATATGTGTGTGTATCTATCTATCTATATATAATTGATCAAGGTTTCACAAGAGTGAAAGGGTGGAATAGGGAAGGGTAAAAAGAGCTGATATCAAGGGCTGAAGTAGAAAGAAATGGTTTTGGAAATGTTGATGGCAATGGATAGACAAGTCGGCGTAATACAATGGAATGATGGATTGTTATAAGATTGGTAAGAGCCCCCCAATAAAATGATTAAAAAATATTTTTTAAAAAGAGCCAAAGTTCAAAGGGCAGCTCAAGAAGACTGAGTATTATCATGACATATGAAAACACCCAGAGTTCGGAAGCCAAAGGGGAAGAACAGCTCAGACTGTCCCAAACAGAAATAATTGGAGGAAAACATTAAAGCTTTTAAATGGAATATTGGAAGATTCTATGGGCAAATAATTGAACAAAGCAAGACACATTACAAGATAGAAGGAATCCACACAGTCACTGTAGCAAAAACGCAAAAACAAAGGAGGGTAGACATTCCACCATTTCAAGATGATCAAGAATCAATGGTGCTTAAGGAAAAATCCTAAATGCTCTGAAAGCATTATCAGAAAAACAAGGCTCCAGGAACTGACTGAACACCGACTGAAAAGTTTCAACAAGCTGCTGAAGCACTGGAAGCCAAGAAGTTTGGAAGACAGCTACCTGGCCAACCAACTGGAAGCAATTTTGGTGCACCTGTTTCAGGTCATGTTATTTTTTTACCATCTCACATACCTGTCAAAGCTGGATCATGAATAAAGAAGGCTACAGAAGAATTGATAAGTTTGAATTACGCCGCTGCTAAAGAATATTAAGAATACAATGGACTGCCTACAGAGCAAATAAATCTGTCTTGGAAGATGGGCAGTCAGGGAGCTCCTTAGAAGGGAGGACGGTGAGTCGTAGACGCACATACTGTGGACATGTTATCAGGAGAGACCAGGAAATCATGCTTCATCAAGTGGAGGGTCAGTGAAAGAGAGGGAAAAAACCCAGGCTCTGGATTGACACAATGGTTGCAACAATTGTGAGGCTCTCTGAGATCAGCCTGTACTTTGATCTATGGCCCACAGGGTTGCTATGCGTGAGAACGCCTAACAAGGAGACGTCTTTTCTACGCCGTGTCCTCTAGATCTGCTTCAAAATGCTGCTTGAAAGTCCTTTCCCATAGCCAGAGGGCCTTTCAATACTTACAGTTTTTTAGAAGAAAATTTATATCAGTTGTTGCTCTCAGCGATATTTCAGGCCCGGAGCCATTTATGTTCTGTGTTGTGAACGTATCTAAAAACATAAAGTCAAAAATCTTCAGCGGCTGGAGTAATTACTTCTTGTTCATTTATATTTTCCCTCTATTCAAATTCTCAAAATAATGCAAGTCTATAAAACATATGTGAGCATATATATGTTTGTAGTATATATATATTCATTTCCTCAGTACACACAAAAAACAGGAACATCAATGTATCATAATTTAATTTTTGAGAGATGCCCAAGAGATTTAAAAAACAACCCTATGGAGGTGGCGTAGTGGTTATGCGTGGGACTGTGGCCCACTGGGTTGGAGGTTCAAATCTAGCAGCAAGGCTGGGCCTCCTACGCCCACCACCAGGGGGCAGTGATGCCCCAAAAGCCCTATGGAGAAAAAAACAAACGAAAAAGCAAGGTAAATCACAATCCTGAACTCATGCTATTGCATGAGTCATAAAACAGTAAAATGTAATAAAGTATAAAATAAAATTGAAAACATTGTGATGTTTTTGCAGGAACAGGCAGATTGTAGAAATAAAAAGTGTATCAACTAACTCAATTATATATAAGACTTTAGATTATAAGAAAAGTACATCACACATCACTAGGAAACTGACAAGATAGGTGAGTATACTCCTTAAAAAAACTATTTTACTCCTACTTTATGCTATGCACAAAAATAATTTCCAATATGATTTAACGAGTAGAATTTAAAAAATTAGAAATAAAAGGAAAATAATTTAGAATCTTGGGTTGACTAAATTCTTTGAAGCAAGGTGTGAAATGTAAAAATTAAAAATAAATTAACCAGCAAGACTGAAAGTTATAAAACAAACTTTTCTCTATGATTATAGATAGCTAGGCAGCATAAAATTAAGCAACAGCACAGCCTGGGGGAGATATAGTTTATTACACTACATTTACCATAGTTAAGTTACTGAATATAAAAAGGAGCTATAGAAATAAAAGACAATCTAATTTTAATTTTTTTTAAAATTGAAGGTAAAAACAGGAAAGTCACAAAGAAATTCAAATGCCTAGTAAATAGAAAGATATTCAATTTCACAAGTAATTAGGGTACAAATTAACACAGTCAATGGAAAATTACTTCTTACCACACTAATGAAATATTATGATGTATAATACACATTGGGGTTAAGACTATGGAGAATTCTTGGGATGTAAAACAGTCGTCACATTTTTGCAGGGCAGTTTCATGATTCTGACTCATTGCCATGCAGTCAACGCTGGTAGGGCAGGGTAGAACTA
>PVJH01016559.1:23301-50311 GCA_004026705.1 Nesogale talazaci
ACACACACAATGACACTGAATCACAGGTCAGTAGGTAGAAAGGAGGATCACAGGTCAGTAGGTAGAAAGTCTTTGAATTCAGTGTTGATGTGATCATCTCCATGCTGGCAGAGGTCTCCATGTGGCTTCTCCAACACCAGAGCTGCATCAGGGTAGGCCCGTGTGGCTTCTCCTCAGAGATGTCTCGCAGGAACAAGCCTTGCAAGCTGAGGCAGAGAACTAGCTAAGGCAGCCACACACTGGTCCAACCATCAGAGAGCAAGAGACAAGAGAATGAAGGTATGAAGGTGAGGCTCACAGGTTATTTGCCTCGCTGCCCTTCAATTAATCCCACATGTGTTTATCAGCCAGGTTGGCACAATGAACCTTAACTATCACACACAACATCAATATTTTAAATGATTTACCTTTATTCATAGTTCCCATACTAGATATCCACACAAACAGTACTATAATTAGCCGTACATAAAAGATTAAGCAAGAGGAAAACTGCACATAATCAAATTATGCTCTGATAAGATAGGTGGTACAAAACTATGGCGCAGCATGCTGTGGAATGTTCTCCATTCATTAGCAATTACTACCTGGATGCGAGAAGGCTCCCAGAGTTGTTAAATGAGAAAAAGAGCTGGGTTTGTTTTTTTGTTGCTATTGTATTGTGTGTATGTTTGTGTACACATGAGTTTCAAAAATCGGGGAAATTTCAGTATCTTTAAATTCCACTTTTCATAAACTTTTTGAAGTTTTTGTGTATCAGGGTAAGTCGAAAAGTAGTGCTAGGGGGATTTATTCATAAATGCATAGGTTTACTCCATAGAAAATGTATTCAAGCCTGTCTCTGCGATCAGTGGACGTCTGCAAACAAGGTCTCTTCGCAATGACACCATCAGTCCTGCTGGGAGCCCTAAGGGTGTCAAAACAGGGGCTGCTTGCAGCAAGGGCAATAGGTAAACCCCCAGCTACTCACCGGGAGACAGGCAGAGCTTTCTCTGTTCGCCAAAGGAATGAAGGTGCGTCACACTCCAAAACTCACACAAGAAGTCATAAAACAATAAAAGGCAATAAACTGCACGGTAAAGAAAATCACTGTGATTTCACTCTAGGGTCGCTGTGAGTCGGCAAAGACTTAATGTCAGTGAGTTTGGTTTTGATTCCTAGTCTTGGTAAGTTGCTGTGTTAGTCCGGGTAGACTAGAGGAACAAATTTCAAAGACATGCATATGGATATAAGGAATGGCTTATATTCAAGAGGAACAGGACATTGAGAAAACACCCCAGCCCAGTCCAGCTCAAAGTCACAAGTCCGATATGAACCCACATGCCCGAAATCAGTCCATAAAGCCTCCTTCCGACTCAAGAAGTCACAGGTCAGTGAGTGCACAGTTCCAGAGCTGGCGGGGTTCTCCCCATGGCTCCTCGCTTCCAGGGCTCAGGGTCCATCAGGTCTCTCCGCCGGCTCCTCCAACTTCTCGGATGCTGCATCTTATCTTTTCCGTGATTAATCGTCTCTGAGACTAACTCCCAACAACTGGGGAAGAAAGCTTCTCATCTTCACAAGGGAAATATCGCGAGATTTCCCAAAAGTCTCAGGAGAAAGCCATGCTCAAAAAAAGGCCTCATTGGCTACTCAACGGCTATCTCCAGATTAACAGGCTAGACTCCACCCCTACATTTCAATCATAAAATTAACATAAGCACATGACTGCCTTCAAAAACACCCCAGTCCAAACCTGGGTTTCCTAGAGGGTCTTCTGGGCCCATTAAATCCAAGGAAGAGCGGTTGACTCGATAAGTTTTCACAATTGTTTGGGGGACCACAGAGGGATTATCTTGGTAGAATTCCCTATGGACATTGGCTGGTCTCTGGGATTAATGATGAAGTTTCAAGAAAATGGTAAGCTGTATTGGTGGAAAAAAGTCCAGAAAATTTGTATTGAGAAATGTTTCCATTTTAGCCATGCACCTGTACCGTTTTCAGGGCAGCAAGGGACGTCCTGTGAACATTTCGGTGGGAAACTCCCTCCTGCATCCTACAATCTTGATTTTGTCCCTTCAGGTATCTTTGTGATCTCCAAACTCAGTGAACATTGAAAAAGAACAGGACTTGAGTCCCTTCAAGGTGTCAAAACTGCCTTGGATGGGGTGTACCTCAGAGTGCAGGACTGATTGGAGGCAAGAGAAAGGAGGAAATCCTCCTTTCAGAAATGTGTAAACCTCAATGGAGAAGATATTGAGAAACAATGTCATCACATTTTAATCTTAATTTTAAATACTTCCTATATTTTTGTACCAATACTTTTTGACCTATTTGTGTCTGTGCTCATGTGTGGTGTGTGCTGTGCTGTGTGTGTGTGTGTGTATTAAAGAATAGAAGCATACTTGCAAATAAGTAAAAATTCTTGTATAGCCATTATTATGGTGACTGGGGGAGAAACAGGTAGAAAGATAAACAATTTCCACATTGTCATTCCTATGTTTATACTTTACTTGAACTCTTTAGTATGAGGATGCATCTACATGTAAACAAGAAATCAAATACCATCAATATTGCTTGCAGAGATGAGAAAAGATCATTCTGTTGTAATTGATGTCAGGGCAGAAGAAAAAATTAAAGAAGAAGATATGACAACAATCTGGCATGGTGTTTAATTAAAAAATATCTTTTTCTATAATCAAAATAATTATCAGGCTTTTAATTTATTTGTCCTTTGAGTCATTCAAAACAGAGGTACATCCTGGAAAGGATTGGATTTTTTGATTGTGCCATTTGGCACACTGTAGCAGCAGCCTGCAGTGGACCGTTAGACTTCTTCATTCATGAAATGAAGCTGATATGGGAATACTAAATACTAACTTTTGATAGCTTCTCCAAATGTCTGGAAGACACTTCTAATTAAATATTGGTTAACTCACTAGCGAATTGGGTCTAATGTTAGTAGTGTGACTAAACCATCAGAATGTTATGATCAACTCTGTTTTAATCACAAACAATTAACAAGATAACTGTGTAAAGCTTCACTGACATTTCATGAGAAAGTTGTAGGAAATATGCATTTGTCACACCAAAAAGCCTACAACAGCAAACTAGAATGTAAGACATAGGAAATCAATTTAAGCAATTACAAGAATCTAAAAGAGTTAAAACACATCAGACCAGTATAATCAACTTTTGTATATGGATTGTGTTAACTTTAAAGACTTACATTCTTTTACATCTTTAAAATGCTTGCCGTTTTGGTCATTAGTAGGCACTTTATCCTTTTCTTCTTTAAATAAAAGCGAGCCAGAAAACCCTGAGGGGGGTGGGGATACATACCAAAAATGTTAATGTCATTCCTCTCATGAGTTTCCGTTTTCTTCCTCTGTATGTTTATTTTACAGCTTTATAAAGTCAAAATTATACCACAACCACCGCCATCAAGGTTTTCCCATCTTTTTTTTTTTTTGGAGGGGGGCGGGGAGGGCATCACTGCTCTCCGGTGGTGGGAGTAGGAGGCCCAGCCCCACTGCTGGAATTGAACCTCCGTCGTCCCAGTGGGCCGCAGTCTCGCGCACACAACCACTACGCCACCAGGGCTCAGCCCAAGGTTTTCCCATCTTGTAGAAAGTTGCCATATACCAATTTTTTTATTTTTAAAAAATTTCCTGCAAAACACAATTTTATTATTATTATTTTAAATTAAAAATCATTTTATTGGGGGCTCATACATCGTTTTTCACAATACATAAATAAACTGTGCCAAGCACCTTCACATGTTCGTTGCTGTCATCATTATCCAAACATCCACCTTTTGCCTTGAGCCCTTTATTCGGTTTTTCTGTCCTTTCCCCTGTTCCCCTGCTCTCCCTTCCCCACCAACCCTCGATACTTTATAAATTATTATTTTTCTGTCATATCTTACACTGCCAGACCTCTCCCCCAACCCACTCCTTTGATGCCCGTCCTTCCAATAGGAGCTTACGTGTATATCCTTGCAGTTGGTTCTGTCTCTCTACCCCACCTTCTTTCCACCCATCCAGCAGCTCCAATCTCACCACTGGTCCAAAGGGGCTCATCTGTCCTGGTTTTCCCATATCTCCAGCTCCCCTTTCTACTATACCATTTTTTTTTCCAAGTTAAGAACCTCCTCTCCTGGTTATTCTTTCTGTGAAAGTTATAAATGTTTACTCACCATCAAAATTCAGGTTGGAGTCTGTAATACTTGAGGAAAAAGCCCCAGGTAAAAAAATGTACAATATGAAATTCATTGGGAAAATGTAGTGATTTACCCACTCATCTGCTACATCTGCCCCATGTGGCCTTTCTGTTGCCCAGGAGGTCTGATGACAGACTAGATCACTATGACATCATAGCTAAAGGGAGGTCAGAATGCTGCTGGAGTTCTCAAAGACTTAGGATGATTTTGTAATGCAACAAATCAATAAATAATACAATGACATGCCCCTGGATCGGGAAGTAGATACGGCCTAACGTAGGGGTTATCAAAGGGAAGGGACATGAGAATCACTTTAGAAGCTTGGTTTGAGTGGAGGTTTTCAGTTCTCCCTCTCAGAGGTTTATATTTAATTGTTCTGAAGTGAAGGTCAACACCTGCCTCTAAAATTGGAACCATTGGTTAATGTGAGACTGGTACCTAACCCCTTGGCTTGGCCACATTTTAAGAAAAGCTACTATCATAATGAGTACTATTTGACCCTGGCAGCTATGAAACACAAATCTCTCGAAGCCAATGATTCTTCTTGAGGCCTCCTCTACATCTGAGAAGTCTTGGTTGCACAGTGGTTAGCTGGCCTGCTAATCGAAAGATCTGTTGATCTGTCGGAGAAAATATGGCAGTCGGCATTAGTATAGCAAAGTGTGGTGAAGAAATCAGATGGTGCCTGGTTATCAGAAAAAAGAAATGCATCCGGGCCTAATGTCTTGTTTCACAACAAGCCGCCCCATGGAAGAAGCACAACAGCCTGTGTGATTCAAGGATTGTAAATGATAAAAATCCATAGAGGAAGGAACAGTGCCAGAACATACATTTTAAAACCCAGCTTGGGGAATGTTGGAATGATAGTGGAAACCCAACATCCATTTTCGGACTCCTCGGGTAGCTGGAGTATCAGATGAATCCCCACTGATTTTAGTCTGGGAATGTGAGTAGCAGAGAACACTGCAAAATCGGGCCGGAATGTAACATCTTGTCCTTAGATCTCCTTTTTGACTCATTTTCAATTCATTCTGTTCTTAAAAATATTTTCTGCTTTCATTTTGATTGATTTTTTCTCTGTTTTATCAGATCATTGTTGTTTGATCTTTTGGGGGTTTTGTCTTTGGTCTTTTTTTTCTTTTTCTTTTGTTCTTCCTATCACTGTCCTGGTGGGAGTAGGAAACCCAGCCTTGCTCCTGGAGAGCTGCTGCTGGATTTGAACCATCAGCCCTGTGGGCTGCAGTCCTGCATACAACCACTGCACCACCAGGGTTCAGCTAGTTTTTTTTTTTCTGTATAGAGAAGTCAGGGTGAGTGGATTTATAAAGACAGCAACTGGACTAATAATTATCTAGGATACAAAAAAGGAGTTTGGGGGTGGGGGTGGGGAAGAGGAGTAAAGGGCAATGATTTTTTTTAATTTTTAAAATTTTTTTATTATTTTTTTTGGGGGGGGCAATGATTATAAGGAAGAAAAAACTCTTCCGAAGTTGATTGTGGTGATGATTGTAGGTCCTTCTTAATATGACTGGACTGTTGAATTGTGTCATATGTTAATTTTATCTTAAAACACTTTTAGAAAAGATTACTGCCTTGAGAATTCTATGGGGGCAGTTCTGCTGTGTCCTAATACGACCACAATAAATTGGTATCAGCTCATTGTCGGTGAGTTTATTTTCCTTTCGACACGTGAGGAGTCTCTAGGTGGCCCAAAGGGCTTTGCACTCAGTGCAGCTGTTAACTAAATGTTTGGAGATTTCAGGTCACCCAGAATTGCCCTGTGTGAATCCATCCATATGCTGAACAAATCATCGGAGAAGCCAGCTTGTCTGAAGAAGAATGTGGTCTCAGGAAGAGAAGAGGGTCTGATAACAACCTGCAATAAACAGATGACATAATCTTGCTTCCTGTTGTCAGGAGGGACCAGTCCCTGGAGAAGGACCTCATGCTTGGTAAAGTAGAGGGGCAGGGATTGATGCAGTGGCTGCCACCATGGGCTCAGACACAGGAACAATTGGGAGGACGAAGAGGCACTATGCGATTTTTTCCATCTGCTGTTCATTGATAGGGTCACTCTGGGTGGGAACTGACTTGATAGCATTGACCAGCTTCAGAATCACCCTGCAGTTGAGGCCTGGCAATCTACTGTGAAAAACCAGCTTTGGGAGACGATGGAGCACAGTTCCACTCTGGCACAGAGTCGCCATGCATCAAAGTCAGCTCAATGGCAACTGGTTCGGTGGGTTCTTGCAGGAGAGTGAGGTTCATCACTGATTATTTCACCCCGGTGTTATCCAGACTGGGGGCCCAAAGTGTGTGGCACCAAACTCTAGTACCATGAAATGATAAACACAGAAGTTTCCTTAATCAACCAGGAAACACTTCCTGCCATACTATTTTCTCAGATGGTCAAAATATATGTCAACCTAGAGGTTATAAGGGCACTGTAGTAAGACACCCTTTAAAATATGTTTACCCATTATTTTCCAAAGTCACCATGCCCATTGTACACATGATCTACATAAGCTACTCTGTGGACTACGGGCTGATGAAGAATCTTCAGCCATTGGATGGATGTAACTGTTTACTAAATAAGAATTGGTTTTCCACAGGTTTTCTAGTTGCATATTTTCCAGGCTGATTTTGAGGAGAAAATTTTGACTATTCCTACTCAGGAATGAGAATGGTTGTGTGAGCAGTTGAAGTTTTGGACCCTCTGACTGCAATCAAGTGGGGGAGTTACCCCTGAACTCCCAGGTCCAACCAACCTTGCTGAGGCGAAGTGCCGGCAGCCAGCTGGTCTTCCCCTTCCTTCTGCATCCTGGGGCTGGCCCAGCAACGTTGATCTCCCCCCTCTTGCCAATTTGATAATCTTGAGTTGGAGTGACAATTTTCATCAGACTCACCACCCTCCATCTGGTGAAGCCTTGATTCCACCAGTTCAATCTCCTTTTCCCTTCTTGCAGGAAAGAGCCTGGCTCACAGGCTTATTCAGCAGGCAATCAAGTGAAGTTCTTTCTTAAGAAACAAACAGGGGTCTAGCCTAGAGATCAGCATAGGGGGTCTGCAGACAGATGGCCTGGTTCAAGTCCCAGCTCCATCCTTAGCCAGATGAGTGACTCTTACGTTGCAAATTCACACCTATAAAAAGGGATAATACCGGGGAGGGGGGGAGAGGGAAGAAAGGCAGATTAGAAAGGGGGAATGGATTACAAGGATCTACATATAGCCTCCTCCCTGGGATGTGGACAACAGGAAGTAGGTGAAGGGGCACATCGGACAGTGAACAACCTGACAAAATAAGTCATTTATAAATTATCAAGGGTCCATGAGGGCGGGGTGAGCAGGGAGGCAGTGGGATGGGGAGGAGCTAATATCACTGTTTTGAGAAGGATGATGGCAACAGATGTGCTTTGCATACAATGGATGGATGTATGAATTGTGCTAAGTGTTGTATGAGTCCCCAATAAAACGATCCCCCCCCAAAAAACAAAATAAAACAAAACCAACCAGGGTAAAAAAAGGATTCATTATAAGAGTACCTACCTCTCAGGATGGTAACAAAGGGTCATTGAGCACACATGGTCCGACGCCAGGCACTGAGGGGGCACAGGGGTGGTTCTTGTGTGCGCACTGCTGCACCTCCCCAGGGGATCAGACTTCCATCACCACACAGACCTTGAACAATGGAAGTCAGGGACAATCCCCTAGCAAAGAGCAGGCAGGACACAGGCCAAGGCCGATCCCTCCTACCCAATCTTCAAGCACAGACCCCCTGTACATTCTAACATGTTAAAACCCCGATCCAGAACCACGAACCCTACAACAGTTATGCCCCGTACAATGCCCTGTGTGCTCACGGGAAGCTGCACTATTTGAAGGCTAGAACGTATACCGCTTAAGAAAAAATGTAATGCCTGCTTACTTGCAAATTGAACTATATGCACGAACAGCTCTTACAGCCAGCCGTTCAGTGGCACCTTTCTCATGAAGTGTTTATTCACGTACCCACGTATTCTCTATTGTGGTTGAGGATGGATGCTGATTAAGTTCTTTCGTTGGGAAAGGTAATTAGCAGAAAAATTAACTGTGGTGGCCGTCCTACAAACACATCGTCCAAGCTATGATCTGCTCTGGCGCGTGTGTTGATTTGCTCGGAAAACTCTGCGGGATCTCAGAAGCCTGCACCCATGGAGGGACTGCTTGCCTCTTCCCCTTGTCTCCAAAGGGAGTCAGACCTCGGCGGACTTGTTCCGTGCCCTTTCTGTGGATCCCAGGAGCACTCTGCTCCCGTGCTGGGAGGAGGAAGGTGGGACCTGCTGCTCACAGAGAGCTATAGCCTCCCCAACCCTAGCAAGGGTCTTCGTAAGGTCTGCTCCATCTGGTCCAGTCCCGTTGAGCTGACATCGACTGGAAGGCAGCGAGGGAGGTTCCGAGGCACCGTGCTTATGCAGAACTTGTCTTCCCAACAGCCGCAGGTGATGCTGCGTGCTTTAAAATCAGCACGGTGGGCTTCAAGATCGCATCCTCTCCTCACACTCTTCCTATCTGTAGGTCAAGCAGATATTCTGAGAGGTTAGGGTAGATCCAAGATGGATGCAGTGTCAGGATTTGAAGAAGGTTTGTTAGCAGTCTGCGTGCAGCTAACATCGCCTGGCTTGCTGAAAGCAAAAAGGACTTGTCACCTGCTGAAGACAGGCAAGACCTGCAGTCTGCAGAATGGATTGAAGCTCAATGCCCAGGCGGCAGCAGAACCCACAGAGAGCATCACGATAAATGGAGAACTCCCTGGTTGAACTGGTCAAGGATTCTATTGGGGCTTGCACCCACTGTGGCTACTCAGGAAGGCAACAGAAGCATGGCAGTGGCAAATCTGCCATACAAGACCTCTTCAAGGAACTAAAGAGCAAAGCTGGTCCTTCGAGGACTGAAGCAGGCCCAGCCCAAGAGATGGTGTTTGTAATGGCCTCACGTGCATGTGGAAGTTGGACAATGAATATGGAAGACTGCAGAATGGAGTCGTTTGAATGATGGTGCTTGTGAAGAATCTTGAATTCTAAGAACAAATAAAGCTATACTGGAGGAAGTATGGCCAGAACGTTCCTTAGAAGAGAACATGGTGGGGCTTAGTCTCATACCAAGGACATGTTCTCAGAAGAGATCAGACCTGGGAAAAGGACCTTGTGTTTGATGGCGTCAGTGCAAGAGGGAGAGCTTTGATGTGAGGCATTCACCCAGTGGCTTCAGCAATGGGCTCAAAACTAACAATTGAGAAGATGGTACAAGACCAGAAGTGGTTCAGTCTGTTGTATACAGACTCTATAAATTGGAGCTGACTTGATGATATGTAACAAGTGTGTACCTTCTAGAGACACCTATATATGTAGTCATGGAGAATAATTATGCCTGGTATTGTTTTTGAGTTAATAAGCAAAGGATCATTGTCCTCTAAGTTCTAAATATTTCTTCCAAAATGCGTAGGCTCTTGTCTTTTGCTTGACTTGATATCTGACTTGATATCTGAAGCCATGTCTCAATTACATGATTTTCTCTGGAACAGGTCTCCAACTTAATCTAGTATGCAGTAATACAGTTAAAGTCTCCATCAAAATTTAATTAGATTAAATTGGATTTTCTCATTTAGTTTTTAACATATTATGTATTGAGACTTTTTGCTAGGTTTCATGAAAATGCAATTAGATGCTGAGTGCTGCATTAAAACAATGAGAAGTTTCAGTTAAAATGAAGCACTCTGTTCAAACCTATTTAGCAACAAAAGAGAAGAAACCCCAGAAAAAAATGTAATTGTCATAAATAGCACTGCCATGGCTTACCCATGACACTTCTCTATTATTTTGGCCAATGTAGCAAAAAGTTTTATTGTGTTATTTGATTTGGAGTTTGATGACTGTGATTGAACAATCAACTTCTCTGAGAGGTATTATGGTCTCTCTGCTTTAGTTTTTAATGAGTAGGGACTCTGGAAGACTTCTGGTTTGAATGTATTGTCTTTCAAGATGGTCTCCCAATCATTATCATAAGTATAATGTTAGCTATTAGAAACAACATACCAATATAGCAGCTATCCAACATGAATGGGGATAAATTGGAAAAGTAATGCAGGGGTTTCCTCAAGTGCCCTCTCTCGATGCAGTGCAGCAGGGGCTATGAGCTGAAATAGCTGCAGAGAGAGCAGTTAGATGTGACTGAGTGAACCAGCCCAGTGTGAGAGCTCAAATGAAAACTGACAAACAAGCTCACTTCTTTGAGGCCACAGGGAGTGTCAGGACAATGGTAATGGTGGAGAACACATTCTGCATACATGAGTCAATCACTTTTTGCTCAGTGCCTGCCACATGAGAACAAAAGACTGGTGCTGCCAGAAGTTCTGATTTCATAAGAGAACTAAGAAATCCCGTTTCTCAACCAAAATTTCCACCTGTAGGGGAATGAATAAATAAACTCTGGTACATGTACAAATGGAACATTATGTATCGCTGAAAAGCCATGGTGAGTCTGTCAAACATCTCATGATGTGGATGAATTTGGAAGACATTCTACTCAGCTGCTAGTCAGTGTCATAAAGACAAATACTCTATGAAATGGCTATTAAGATAACGAAAAAGATTTTTCTTACCATAAGAAGCAGATGTTGAAAGCTACAGGGAGGCTGGGGAGGTAGGGAAAAGGGAGAAGGGGTAGAGGGTGGTGAGAAGATTTTAAAAAGAAATCCTGTTTCTATGTGAAATTGTTCTAAATTTTAAATGTTAGTGACTTGTTACCAAGCACGAAGTCCCTTTAGGAGAAGAGTTTGCAGGTCTCTCTCTCTCTCTCTCTCTCTCTCTCTCTCTCACACACACACACACACACACACACACACACAAAACTCACTTCCTTCGAGCCAATGCTGATTCACAGTCTCTCTATAGGGCAAGGTAGAAAGGTCCCTGTGAGCTTACTAGACTGTAACTCTTTACAGGAATAGAAAGCTGTCTTTCTCCCAAAGGGTAGCCACAATATCAGGAATAGTATCTTCTTATTGTTAATAGCAACACCTAATAAATGGCTACTATTCAAGTCATTAGAAGTCTTCCAAAATAAACATATATTAACATACTAATAAAGAACTGATCTAGCAGTGTTTGAACCTTATTAAAGTCATTCTAATGAGTTACATTCAAGGTAAGTCCAGGTTGCAGCTTAGAAAACTGGAGCACAGAACAATTGCTCTATTTTTCAGACCATAAGACCCAAGTGGGGAAAAACGAAGGTGTGTCTTTTGGTCCAAAAGTTTGGTACTCCAGAATTTTTTTTATCTAGTTTTCCTCCTCTAAAAACTTGACGTGAAAATAAAACTTTTTATGTCTTATGGTCAGAAAAATGCGGCAAACAGACCAACACCACAAGGTCAGTGGGAGAAAGAATGATTGAAACTCTCAGTCTTAGGATTGCCGTGAGTCAGATTTCACAAAATAGCCTTGCGTTTTCATTTGGACCCAAGGTGATATAAGTAAGGTCATAGCAAACCGGAGATTAAAACTCCAGTTTATTTCCTCTGAATCTGCCTTTTCTATGGTTTGGACTTAATACCTTTATATTCCAGGCTATCAAATTTCATATTGAATCCAATGATAAGGAAAAATATATGCAACATTCACCAATTAAGAAGCTAAGTTAGGCTGAGCTCTGGTGGTGTAGTGATTGTATGTGATGTAGTGATTGTATGCCCACAGGGTTGATGGTTCGAATCCAGCAGCAGCTCTCCAGGAGCAAGGCTGGACTTCCTACTCCCACCAGGGCAGTGATGCCACACACACACACACACACACACACACACACAAGTGCTGTTACGTGCATTTTGCCGTCCTGAAATCGGCTAAAGGAATTTCAGATAAAATGAAAATATGTGTTTTCATTGAGCTTTGGATTACTTTATGTAAAATTAACAGTTTTTCTCTTTTGAACCACTACAAGATGAACATATTAGCTAAAGAAATGAAGATTAGCCCCAAAACCGCCGTAAACATTGTCTTTATTTGTGACATTTTACTAAACTTACACAGAATTGATTTCATAAATATATTTTATTTTGCTTTTCTAATGATTTAATTGTATTAGTTGTTTTGCTTATAGTGAAACCCTGAATTTTTTCACAAGTGGAACTAATATATAGTAAACAATATTTTTGATACAGTCAAAAATGATATGGAAAATCTTTCAAGGAAGAACATGAAAAGCTTATCAAAACAGCTTAGAAGCGTGCCTAGAAATGTACGTTTTCCTCTAAGCGTTATTTTTTAAAAACCCTTATTTATTCATTGAAAACATCTTACCCAGAATTAATACCTACCCAAAGGGGAATAGCCTGTTACAAAAAAAAAAAACCCAAAACCAAACTTTGATATATGTTTTTAATGCAGGAGGTGAAAAATTACCATTTCAATCATGTACTTTGTTTGGCCAATTATAAAAGAAAACCACCTATTTCAAGACCAAAGATATTAAAACATGAAAGACAAAAGCATTATCCAAATGATACCTCCAATGTCTTGTGTCTTTGTACACATATCTTGAAGATGTGCTCATATTTCTATACTATCTATTATTCCAGTGTGATACCCCTAGGTGCAGAAGTTAACTACTATAACCTGATTGCTTCCTGCATTAAAAAAATAATATTTTGGGGGCTGAGCCCCGGTGGTGTAGTGGTTGTACGCGGGACTGCGGCCCACTGGGACGGAGGTTCAATTCCAGCAGTGGGGCTGGACCTCCTACTCCCACCACCGGAGAGCAGTGATGCCAAAAAGAAAATAATAATATTTTTGAACCTCTAAAAACATCTTTGGAGCACTTCAGAAAATTTGACTATGGCTCATATATTAGCTCTAGGTCATAAAGATGACTAATTTGAGGGGTGTGATAACAACATTGCAGATTGGAGGGAAATATTCTGAGTTTTAGGAGAAACAGGAGGAAGCATTTCAAAACTTCACAGGTACCCGCATCATATTTCCAAATGGTTCAGTAAGAAGCATGTAGATTTACAGAAAGAAAATGTGGGAAAATGTTAGCAGATAGTCCATTTAAGGCACAGGGTATTCTGTCATCTTTCGACTTTCAAATCCCAGCACTGAAAATTGAGGGGGAAAAAAAGATGGAGAAACGCCTGGGGCTGAACCACAGAGCAATTGAGGAAAAAAAGCTATGTCAATCTGGTGTCCAGGAACTAGGGAGGCCATGAGGGCTAAGATACCACTTGGAGGACACCATCCAGATAAAGAGAAATCATGACCTGCAATGACTTCCAGCAGAATTTGCCAAAGTACTGTGTGAACAGGAATGTCCTAGAATTAAAGCACGAGAGCAGGTTGCCACGACTTACCCTGGAAGAACTGATTAGTGCAATTAACCACATAACCAGGAGAGAATGGTTCCAAGAAATATATATATATATATATACACACATATATATACATATATATATATATTTGGATTTTGAAAATGAATGGGCATGTCACATGCACACATAGTTAAGGGAAAGTAGCTTGTAAAAATTGAGTTAACAAGTGCCTTCAGATTCCAGCCTCTGATTTGATATTATTGAAATGTGGAAACCTCAAACTTTTTAATACAAAAAGCCTGTGGTTGATGTCTCATGGGGCACCACGCCATTCTCCCTGTCTCTCTGTCCTGGGTGCCTGAGTGGGCCTGCTGGATTGCACTTGCTGGGGACGAAGGGCTGTGTGTCTGTTGCTGGGATCGTTCCTTCAGCCCAAGTGATGCTGACAAAACACTCTCCAGGTCTTTGTCCTCTCAAAAGTACTCAGAACAAGAGGCAGAAAACACGCTGACGAGCATGCAAAGACGTAAGCATCATTGAATCCTCGGGGACTGCCCTTCTGAGCTTTGCAGCCAGGGTGGGTCTGCTCACTCAAGTCAATGGAGAAGGCCACCCTGCACACAGTCAGTCCTTTCTTGCTTTGGACAAAGACAGCTCGCTGTTCCAGGCCTCTCCTGGCAGCCCCGGGAGGCTTCAGAAACTCGGAAGGGATTAAGAAAACGAGTCCAGAGCTGTTTAGTTATTCTTTAATAGTTATTACCTTGAAAGGCACGCACACATTCTGGTTTACTTCCCACCACCAACCGATACATTTTGTTAAATTCGGATCACTTGAAGGGTTAGCACCCCCCGGCACAGGCTCCACGGACCACCGTGATGGGGGGGGGAAGGCCTCGTTTTCCACAAGCAAAGCTCACTGAGGTTTCAAAAGGCAAGATTTAAGCCAGAATGCACGATTCCGACTGCCGACTGGAACAGAGAACTTGGACAGGGTCGAAGAAGGTGGTTCGCTCCAGCTCCACTGTGACCTTGGCAACTGGGGCGCACACGTGGGGCAGACCTTAACGGAGTGCCGCAAATGGATGTGGGGGAGACAGGGGAAGGGTGAGAACGTCGACTGGGTTTCGGGGCTTAGAGACGCCGTGGAGAAGGGTCCAAATCAATGATTGATTGTTGTGGTCTACACGTACCTAATAACCAAGTGCACTTTCTTCTTCTCTGACATTTTAGGATTAAGTTAAAATGGACAACTCTCTGCCCTTAAAACACCAGACAGGGCACTGAGAGCGCTGGGAGCTCGGGGTGCTCCTGTCTGTTTCAAACTCTCTTTGGGGAACCCAGACCTGAAACAGAATGGAAGAACAAGGGCTGAGAGGGGCGATTAGGAAACCCTGTTTAGACTGGACCCTTTAGAGCGAGCCCGTTAACTCCTGCGTCTCCTGCTGCTAGGGGCCAGTCTTTTCCTTGGGGTGGAAGCCTGAAGAGACACCCCAGGGAGCAGCCCCTGATAAAACTGCCTCCTAGGGGAATTGTGCTGGTGGTGCGGGGTGTAGCCAGGCAGAACCACAGGCCCCCAGGGGTTGCTTCATCCAGAGCCCCAAGATTCGCTCGGTACGGAGAACACAGATTACAGAAAAGGCAGCGTGGAGAAGTACAGCTCAGCATCTCAGTCCCCAAACCTGAATGCCCTGAAAGCTTTGGTGACCGGGGAACAGGAGAGCTTCCTCCTGGGACATCTCCAGCCTACGGCGTGGGTGGGGTGGGGGTGGGGGGTAAGACAGTCCTCGTCGTTGGGTCATCCTGGCGCACAAGTCTTGGCTAGCAGCACTCGGAGGGTTAAGCGCACACGAAGTGGGTGGGAAGTTGCCCCCTCCTCCACGGAGTCACCGGTGGTCTCCAGCTCTTCTGCTCCTGGCTGTGGGAGCACCACAGAGGTCAGAGAGGTCGCTTCCTGTCCCCTCGGGACTCCGTGAGAAAAGAGCGCCCCTCTTCGTTGGAAGCGGGGGGGGGGGGGGGCGTTAGTGACACATCCTGCTCGTCATCTCTTTCTGGAAAAGAAAAGGAGAAGGATGGTTAGGCGGGAAGTGTAAGCAAAGCCCATTGGGCCAATACCCTGGGACCACGGCCCACCCACACGGAGGCTTTACACAGCGGGTACAAGCTGGGTCCAGGAGGCGGGTGCAATGGGCAGGCCAGTTTGTGGGTTTACTTTGAAGGCAAAGTTTTAACACCTGGCTGCTTTGTAAAGGAAACCCCAATAGCTGACTGTTTTTTGTATTTTCTTTTCCTGAGAAGCTGTGAGATGGGAAAGCACCACATACTGGGGGGTGAAGAATTGGGAAGGAGGGGGGCTCTCACTGCCTGATCCTCCCACATTTCCTGGATAACTTGAGGCGGGGTCCTTCTCCCAGTGGTCACTGGAACCGGACGTCTGCCTTTCTTTGTGATCATTCCCCTTGACCTGCCTTGGCATCCAAGGCGAGAGAAGGCAGGAAAGGCTCACGGGGACCCATCAAGACAAGTGGGTGGAGGTGGTGTCTCAGTGGATGGACGATGCGAACCACCAGTCTGTCTGGCCTCCAGCTGGCCCGGATCACCTGCCTGGCCCTCGAGAGTATTTGCAGGCCCCAAAGATGCCATCGCCCTGTTCACCTCTGGACCTCTGACCCCCAGGGCTGCTTCTACCACCTTTTCCCCCGCTTTTCCTCGCCCAGCTCCCTCCCCTTCCTGAGCCCAGCTACTCTTCTGGGAGACAGCCTTGCTCCTCCGCCCACTCATGTCACGCACTGCGGTGTGCATGGGCCACAGGCTTGTCTGTGGACCCCGACTAGAGTGTAAATTACGACGACGCAGCCGGAACAAACGAGTGCTCATTAATCACAGTCTTTGCCTCTCTTGGTTGTATCCCTGGCCCCAGTACGGTGCCTGGTGCGAGCAGGAGCTGCTCATTCTTCTCTAAGCATGACCGGCCAGCAGGCGGCCCTATTCGGTGCCCGGGAGGCCCCGTTTGGTGCCGTTTTAATTAGACGGATGAGCGGCTCCCGGGTCCCACCTGTTGCTGAGCGGCTGCCAGCTGCTGCTGCGTCTCGTGCCCGCTGACCCGAATCAGCCCGCTGATAAAGCAGGAAACACCTGAACAACAGGGGCTTAAGACCAGGAGAAAGCCACGCAGGTGTATTGGTTAGAAAACCATCTTTGAGGGCGGAACCTGAGCCATTTTGCATCGTATCATATTCTTAAAAATAGGCAATGACTGAAAACCAAGCTCATGGTCATCGAGTTGATTTTGACCCGTGATAGGACGGGGCAGAATTGCCCCTGTGGTTTTCCCAGGCTGTAGCTCTTTGCTGGAGCAGACAGTCTTCACCTTCTCCCATGGAGCAATTGGTGGGTTCGAACTGCTGACTGTGCATCGGCAGTTCAATGCATAGACCATGACGCCACCACAGATACGTGTATTAAAAACTAAGTAAGTCTCATGGTTATTACTGATAAGATGGGTGGGGTGTCTGGGAGATGAGGATGCAGTTGTAAAATACACAGTCTTCTGGGACGCGTGAGATGGAGACTCATGCACGGAGAAATGGGTAAACTAGACTAATTCATATGGGTACCAACATACAAGGGCATGCATGTGAACGTGCACAGGAGGGGAGAGCATGTGGCACCATGGAACCAAACTCACCCCAGGGAGATTCCAGTTCCATCCCTTAGTCTGTATGTGATTTCCTTCAACCTGTGGCTGAAATGTCATTTTTTTAGGGATGCCTTCCTTCACCTCAGAGATCAGAGCCCTTCCTGGCCCCCTTCTTCATAATTGGAGTGGTCTCTTATAGGTTCCATGCCTGCTTCCTGGGTTTGTTCCTGGAGGAACCCTCATGACACTGTCAGGAAAGTGTTGGTCTGCTAACAAGGAGAGTGGTTCGAACCCGCCAGCCGCTCTTTGGGAGGAAGCTGAGGGTGTTCGCGCCTGTAAAGAATTGCAGCCTATCTAGGGCCAGGAAGAGCTGGAGTCAACTTGATGGCAATGGGTTTGGTTTTCCGGTTAAAAGATCTTGTAAGACCCACAGGGGGTGGGGCTCTCTCTGCTCCAGTATATTCGAGTGCCTGGCCTTTAGTGTTCAATGATCATTTAATTTTTTTCCAAATGACTATTTAATGAAATCATGAATGACCCCCCATTTCCTCATTTGTGAAATGGAGCTGGTGGCAGAGGATAGAAGTCTTCCTACCTGCACGTTCTGCCCACTCCTTTGCCCACCTCTGCCCTGACGAGGAGCCTGCCCTGGAGGGGACAAGCAGGGCAGCTGACATTTCTAGCTGCAGCGTGGAGGCCGGGACAACTGCTGGGTTGATGCTCCCCTATCCTTGTCTCCAAAATTAAGAGAAGGGGAAGCCCAAAGAGAAATTGTTACTGATATCTTTAGTCACACTGGTGTTCCTTGGCACTAGGCAAAGAGTAAATACTAACAAAAAAAAGAAGTCTACCACCAAATAGTGTGGCTGCTCCAAACCAGTGGTTCGCAATCAACCTTCCTGATGCTGTGACCCTTTCGTACAGTTCATGGTGGCGACCCCCCAACCATAAAATTGTTTTTGTTGCTACTTCATACCTGTCATCTTGCTACTGATATGTGTCAGGCGGCCCCTGTGAACGGGTCGTTCACTGCCCAAAGGGGTCACGACCCACAGGTTGAGAACCTCTGCTCTAAACTACAAAGCTGCTATTGTTTGTTGCTGTCGGGGCAGTTCCTGCCCCTGGCGATCCTGTATGACAAGAGACCGTGTCATAGAGAAGCCCTAGGCTGTCCCGTAGCAGGCCTTGCAAAGTCCCAGAGCGGCCTGGGCTGTCGTCTGTTTTAGAGCAGACTGCAAAGTCTTTTTCTTTCTGCAGGGCAATTGGTGGGTTCGAACCTCTGACCAAGGGCTTAACTTCACCATTGCCCTAGGAGGGCTCCTTCCTAGAAATGTAGAAGACTTAGAAAAGAAAAAAGGTCTTGGAGAGGAGCTCGAACTTATCCAAGATCACTGGGTTAGTGTGCGTTCCTCCTCACAGAAGAAATCCTGTTCCCTGGAAAGCCTCTTAAAATTCCCATAGGGAAAGAATGGCTGAAACAATGAGTCAGAAACTTGAGGTTGTCACCCTGGATTCACCTAGTGCAGACCTTCAAATTGCAGTACAGTTTTTAACCACTGGGTGGCACCAGTAGGCTAGAAAAGACGCCACTTGGTCCTGAGGAGAAAATTAAACCAAACCCAAAACTGGAATACTGGGTTCCAGAGTCTATCAATTCAGCCCTCCCCCAGGTCCTGGTCTGTGCAGGGCAGAAGGTTGCCTTTCTATCCTGCAGAATGGCCTGAAACACTTCCACCTAAATCTACGCAGGGTTTCCTGACACAGCGGAACTGCATTACCAAGACAGATCTCTGCAGAAGCGTGCTTAAAAAGCTTCTGTACCAGTGATGGGCATTTTCTGAGAAGTGCTCATCCAGACTGTATAAAGATGCCTCGAAACACTTTTTAAAAGATGTGATTTGATAAGCAAAGTCAGCAATTCGAACCCACCAGCTGCTTCCCGGGAGAAAGGGGAGCCAGCCCCTGTAAAGAGTTAGCCCTGGGAACCCTTTGTGGTTGCTAGCAATCGGAACCAACCCAATGGCATGGATTGGTTTGGATCGAGGACAAAGCAGGTTGTGGGCTGGGGTCACTTAGGGTCATTTGCCTTCTCATAAGGGCAGCAGTGCGGAACTGCCAGGTCTTCTGCAGGAAAAAGTCACTCCCGCACAGAAGGGTCGCAGGGAGGAGATGAGCCAGTCGGGGTGCAGTATAGCACTGATGAAGCAAAGAACTTTCCTCTAGTTCTTTAATGCTCTCCCCACCCCTCCCCCCACTATCATGACCCCAATTCTACCTTTACAGTTCTGGCTAGACCATAGCATGTACACGGGTACAGATAAGAGCTGGAAACCCAGGGAATCAGGACCAATATTTATAGTAGCCAGACCTGGAGGGGAGGGGAGGGTGGGCCTTGAAAGGGGGAACTGAACACAATGATCTACATATATCCCCCTCCCAGGGGGGTGGACAAAAGAACAGTGGATGAAGGGAGACATAGGTCAGTGTAAGACAGGAAAAAATCATAATAATTCATAAATTATCAAGGATTCATGGGGGGGGGCGGGCCGGGGGTGGGTATGAGAAGCTGATACCAGAAAGCAAATGTTTTGAGACTGATGATGGCAGCAAATGTACAAATGTGCTTGACACAATGGATGGACGGATGGATGGATTGTGGTTAAGAGCTGTACACGTCCCCAATAAAACGATTGAAAACAAGAGGAAACTTTCTCATCTTATAAGAGGTCACAGCTTCAGAAACCCACAGGGGCAGTTCTAGCTATTCCATCGGGTCCCTATGGGTGGAAATGGACTTGGTATTGTCTACAGAACACATTCCATCCTTGGCAGGCTCCTAAACTTGGCTCTCCTGAGGCTCGCCCACTCCCCACCTCTCTCAGGCAAAGAGGCTTCTCCCTGGCCTCCCACAGTGCATGGTCTAGGATAGGGGATTCAGAAAGTTTCTGTCACTGGTCGTTTCTTTCATCTGGTAAATGTGCTCTGCTCTGCCAGCCCACTTTGACACGCTTTGAGATCCGACTTGCAGGTCCCCAAGCCTGATGGACCTCTTGTTGCACTCTCCCTTAACTTTGAGCGTGCATGTGCGACATCTGCCAGCATGGGAATGTATGGCTGCATGTTTGCCTCCGTCTGAGAAGACCCTTAAAAACTGATATAAATGAATACATGACAGGGGACGGTTTGTTCAGGTCACGTAACAGCCTGTTGATCTGATTCAATCATTGGGGTGGGGGAAAGAGTAACTCCATGAAAATACACCTTTTCCATTTCTGATGAACTTGGTCTCTTTGCCATGGACAGTGTAAGATATGGCAAAATAACAATAATTTATAAATTATCAAGGATTCATGGGGGAGAGGAGTGAGGAGGGAGGAGAAAATGAGGATCTGATATCAAGGATTTAAGCAGAAAGCAAATGATGATAGCAACAAATGTACAAATGTGTTTGACATACAATGGATGTATGCATGCATTGTGATAAGAGTTGCATGAGACCCCAATGATTTTTAAAAAATCCAACGTAGTCTCTTTGCAATTTTTGCATTTTTAGCCATTTTCATAAACATGGTGGGGTGTTTTTTTTCTGATACGGAAAAAAAAAAAAAGCTCCAGTCATATAAAAAACAACAAAAACGAAAGGAGGTGGGCCTTTGAATTAAAATCACATTTACTTTTAGACGTGAAGTTAAAATGACTTGTCTAATGATGTGGGGGGAGGGTGAAACTAGAGGAGGATTTACTGTGCATACGATTCATTGGTCTCTTTTGTTCTAATCTAAACATAATTTAAATTGAAGATGATGTCTGTTTGCTAACCATCTGGAGAGAAAAAAGACTGATACGTAAAAACCAACTTCCAGGATCTCTAAGGATTTATATAAACAAGGAGTTCTTCGACTTGTCTTCTTGGCTTCAGGTAAAACCCTTCTAGCTTCATGGAGCTCCCTGGGCTAACGTCGCTCAGGGGCTCCCCAGAACTTGCTCACCAAGAGCCAACGTGACCACACACTCTTCTTGGTGATGTGGCCTCAGCCCACCACCTCTGTTCTCCCGTCGAATGGCGACAATTCCCAAATTCAGAGATGGAGTGCCCAAGAAGCACGCAAGCAAGCGCCTACTCTGTTTCCTTCCTACCTGAGCTTACTCTGACCCTGTCAGAATCTGCATTGGAAAACGGTTTTGGTTCTGCAAGGAAGGTATGAGGGAGTGAGGAGATGCCAGAATCTTTGATATGTTGGGAAAAATGTGACATTTGTCAGGGCAAATCCATTAAGTAAGCACAAGTCACCCCCCACTTATCTGGTAACCCCAAACTACCGAAACAGAAGCTTTCCTTTTCTTCCTTTTGCTGAGAACTTCCTTGTCCCTACTCTAACACCCTGCCAGCCTCTTGATCCCTGGGGGGCTGCCTCAGGCCCGCAGCCCCTCCTGTCCCTGCCCACCCTCACACATGTTGGGTGACCGTCTGTGGTTTCCCTCGTGTCTGCCGTGACTGGCGACTCCAGGGCCTGCTCAAGGCTGTTCTCGAGAGGATGACGCGTCTCCGGTGGGATTTGGACGCTCGTGCGTAAGACTGGGCGTGCATTGGGCACTGACAAACACTGTGTCATTAATGAGACTGAAATCCGAGAAAGAATGATGGAAGGAAATGGGCTGTATGGGCGCAGGCGCTTATAGTTATGGGGGTTACATCATTCCCCCCACTCTGTGAAGTAGCTACTTCTCGAATTCCAGGTGAGAAAATGGGGCTCCGAATTTCTAGGTGAGAAAATAAATGTCATCGGCCTACATTCGCCTGGTTCAGAAGGGGACAGAGAGGAAGTGGAACCTGGGCGTGGTTGTCTCAGATCTCTATTCATTATACAGAGAGGAACAATAGCTTTTTTTTTTTTTTTAAAGAGGGAAGCTTTGGGTTGAGCCCTGGTGGGGTAGTGATTTTGTGCGGGACTGCGCCCCACAGGGTTGGTGGTTCAAATCCAGCAGCAGCTCTCCAGGAGCAAGGCTGGGCTTCCTATTTCCATCAGGGCAGTAACAATGACAACATAACAACAACAACAACAACAACAGAGTGAAGCTTTATGTTTGTCTAATGTTTTAAGATGTCTTAGCAATCGAAGTGCCACCCGGCGGCATTTTACAGCCCATTTCTTCCTCCAATTCACCAACTATCTTTTCATTCCAAGAAAGAGGATCTGGAGGAGGATGGAAAAGTACTGGCTCTCAAGAAACGACGGAGGAGGAAAGGAGCCCGGAGAGCGGAGAGGCAGGTGGGTGGGTCACGCTGCTTCAGGGAGCTGGAAAGAGCAGAAAGCAGACCCACCTACCGGGCACATGCTAAGAATGCTTTTGCTGTGCAAACACCCCTCTGGGACTGGAAGAAGAACCCCCAGGGGACATCACGTCCATTCGAGGGAGAAGTGTGTGCACCGTGTGCAGGCACCCCCCCCCCCCCCCCCCCCCCCCCCCCCACACACACACCTCAGGCTGTCTTGGCTGTGACCTTTTGTAAGGCTGACTGCCAGGCCTTTCTTCTTGTTTGAACCATCAGCTTTCAGTAAGCATGTAAACTCCGCTGAAGTCCCCATCAGCCAGCATTCAAGACACTTCTGCCTTTGGAAAAGGTCCTGAGAACCTCACTGTGGGATGGGGTTGTCCCCTAAGGACGGAGTAAATGATCTTACAGCTAAGGTAGCCAGTGTTGCTAGTCTCTCTCTCTGCCATGAGAAAGCAGTATCTTCCCGAGCACTTTCTTCTATCATGGCGGCTGTCAACACCTTTTAAAGGTAGTGGTGGCTGAAAAGACGGCAGGAAACGCAGCAGACTCTGTGGACACGAAGTGGTGCCCTGCCCATAAGCAGAGACTCTGTCACTCGACGCCCCCCTTCCTGGCCCTGACCTGGAGGGTGCAGCAAAGGGGGTCTGAACTGCAGCCGGAAGCGCATGGTCAGTCTTTCGGGCTGGGCTGTGGCCTTCAATCCAAAGAATTCATCGTGAGCATTTTCATCCCCGCTGGCTGGCCTGGCCAGGTTCTCTGTGGACTGGAGACCAGCTTGGGAAGCTGCCTATCTTGGGGACCCTTCCTTCATATTCCATTTCTTTTTTGGGGGGCATTACTGCCCTCTGGTGGTGGGAGTAGGAGGCCCAGCCTTTGCTCCTGTGGAGATGCTGCTGGAATTGAACCTCCATCCCAGTGGGCTGCAGTCCGGCGCACAATCACTACGCCACCGGGGCTCAGGCCCCCATATTCCATTTCTTAGTGATTTTTAAAACCACCAGATTGTGTCCACATGGACCACTTGTTTCTTTTTGAGCTGGACCCATCTCTTCCTTTCCCCAAGAGTGTGTGGATTGAAAACATGGGCCAGCTTAAAAATCCCACCTTTCTCATGGGTATCCCCCACGCTCCCCCTCCTTCCCTTCCAGACAGCTCTGCTGGTGAGGCCTCGGCCCCGAATTCACCCCAGGGTCTCCAGACTGCTGACATGACCATGACCGTCTCTGGCTCCAGGACAAGCAGGCAGATCTTTGGCTACTTCTTCATCTTGTAACCATCTCAGTGAAAGCAAAAGGCAATTCCTTTGAACAGGTCCCGCTCTGGAGGGGCACGGAGGATGAGAGCCAAAGAAAACAAGTGGGTACCAGCCAGAGAGGCCGTGACGCTCATCTACACCGGGTCGGTCACCTGGAGAGAACTACCGGCCATAGACAAGGGCAGCGGTCCAGGCGGTTTTTCTAGCATGGACACCCAAGAGGACATGGGGTTGTGCTACCAAGCTTAGTTACAGAACTCAAAACACAGCCCTCTGTCTGCATTCTCTGGAATGTCCCGTGTGTGATACCAGCATGCTTTGCGGTCATGGCGCTGACGGCCATTCTGGAAGGCTGCCTGTGTGCTAGGCAGTGTGCCCAGTGCTTCCCACACATGGTTTCCTTCGATCCTATGACGACCCTGCAAGGTGGGTGCCAGGGGTGAGTTGAGTCCTGGTGGTGCAGTGGTTAAAGCTATTAGCCCGAAGGTCAGTAGCTCAAACCCACTAATCCCTCAAAGGGAGAAAGATGTGTTTCCTGTAGAAGAAGCCCTCCAGGACAGTGTGCTGCCCCCTGCAGGGCGGCTGAGTCAAGATCAGCTTGACAGCAGTGGGCTGTTCTGCTGTCTCTTGGCTTGTTTGCTTCCTGCGTTCGGAGACAGTGGCTGACCGGATGATGGCAGCCAACGATCACCTGGTGGGCATCATGAACAGCCCACTGCGCAGCGTGAGGAATGGGACGGCATAGTTAAACCGCTGGCTAAGGGTCGAGTTGCTACATGGTGGCACTGGGACTCATGCCCAGGTCTGCCCAATTCTGGAGGCTGCTCTTCTCAACCACATGGTAAGAACTTCTTCACTTCTGATCACAGTTCATTTAGAGGACTGTGTCCTCTTCACTCCTCCCTTCTTGTGGCAGTCATGTATTTGTGATGTCAATTTCATAGTAGGGATGTAGGAGTGGAGTCTAGCCTGTCAATCTGGAGATCGCCAATGAGTAGCCAGTGAGGCCTCTGTGTGGGCATGGCTTTCTCCTGAGACTTCTGGGAAATCTCGTGGTATGTCCCCATTGAAGAAGAGAAACTTGACTCGCAGTCTCTGAGACGACGAACTCCTGAGAAGACGAGATCACAGTGTGCTGCTCGATCCTGATTCCGGAGAAGGAGGAGCCGGAAGAGAAGCCACAGAGAGGCCACTGAGATGTTTCTACCACCAACGGATACTGCTGATGGACCCTGATCGCTGGAAACGAAGAGCCATGGGGAGGCCCCTGCCTAGCTGTATACACAAGACTCTGTACCCGCTGGCCTGTGATTGTCCTGGTGACATTGCACATGCATCGTTAGTTGGAAGGAGACGTTATAGACTGGTATCGGACAGATGGGCTAATATCAGACTTATGACTTTGAACTGGACTGGGCTGGGATGCTTTCTCAATGTTCCAGTCCTCTTGCACATAAATCTTTCCCTTATATCCATATGTGTGTCCATGAATATGTTTCTCTAGTCTACCCGGACTCACACACTTCTCCATAAATGACCCTTTGCACCTTTGGTCAAAGAAGATAACCTTGTCTATTTGTCTCTTCGCTGCCTCCCTCGCCAACCCAGAGTCGATTCCGACCACAGTGACCCGAGAGAACTGGGTAGAACGGCCCCTGGGACCTTCTGAGATGGGACCTCTTCATGGGAACAGAAAACCTCATTGTTCTCCTCAGTCTTGGCCGTTAGGAGCCGTGTCGCCAACCCGTCGCTCAGTACAGTGGCCCTGCCTGACCGTGGGGGCCCGCGCCAGGCCCAAGGCTGCCACTGACTTCCAGGAATCAGAACTCCCTGGGGAGTCTGCAAAATCCTGATGCACGGGCGACCCGCAGACCCATTAGGTCAGAGTGCCCCAGGTGGGCCCCAGGAAGTGTAGTTTTAAAACTCGGCAAGGTGTACCCGAGACCGAGGACCAGGAACCCAATCCCCACAAACACCCTTCAGCCTGGCTGGAAATTCAGGCACTGCTGCCGTTTCAAAGAGGCTGGGGATGGTCCCCTACATGATAACCCAAATGCATGACTCGGCTGTCTACATGTAAACAACACTGAATCCTTCCATCCACAATTTTGTTACCTGTCCCCCTGGGGGGGAGGGCTATATATCCCACCTGGTAATGGGTTCCCCGTTTCTCCCCCTTACCCCTACTCCCACTGTCCTCCTCCTCTCATGATATTGCTACTCCCACTACTGTTCCTGAGGGTTTTATCTGTCCTGAATTCCATGTGTGGAAAGCTCTGGTGTATATCAAAGTGTGTGCTATGGTCTAGCCGGATTTGCAAAGGGAGATGGTAACATGTATACAAGTGTGCTTAATACAATGGATTGGTGGGTTGTTATAAGGTTTGTAAGAGCCTCCCAATAAAATGCTCAATACAAAATTAAAATAAAATACATTGGAATCGAAACACCACAATCTCAGGGCCATCGAGTTTGACCCACAGAACAGAGTGGAACTGTTCCAATGGGTTTGTGGAGCTGCATATCTGGACAAAAACAGACCATCTCTCCTTTCTGCCTTGGTGCTCTCTCTCAGAGACGCTGGTGGATTCGTGAGCAGCCCAACACATAGCCCGTTGTGCTTCTAGGACACCTTGTGACTGCTTATATACATATATGCAGACATGCCAACGTATATGTTACAGTTTTTAAAGAGACTTGTGGCCGAAGACCCATTTTTCCTCACCTCCCTCACCTTATCAAACTGAGTCCCAGCAACTTTTAATGTGGCTCCAAGGGCTCCCTCCCCCTTTCCTGTCGCTCAGCCAGCCTGCTTCCCTGCATCCTGGACCGCTTGACCCCAGGATCTTCCCCAAACCCAGTCCTTGTAGGGAGTGAGTCTCAGCTCCCAACAGCCCGGCAGAATGGAGGGGAAGAGACTCGCTAGGTTCCCCAGGCAGCCATCTTCCAGGACGTGCATACTGCCGGCCTCTCTTTGCTGGTGCTGCGGTTCCCACTGCAGAACTGCAGAACGCTGGAGAGCGGCCCAGCAGTGCTGAACCCGGAGAGCTCCCTTTCACCGGCGTTCTTTGGCAGCCCACGATGCACCATGCATGCACGCCTCTGCAGCTGCCCTTTCCTCCAGCGCCAGAGATGGAAGGAGACTGGGCTGGGGGGGCAGCTTGAAGATGCTCCCGAGCCTCGGAGCCAGCTGCTAAGAATGTGGTGACGGGCCATCTGCCCCGAAGGGGAGGGCGGCCTCCAGGAGAGCCCACGAAAAAACATCCTACTGCCTGCTGTGGGGAAAGCTCTGGAGCAGGGGTCCT